>PVIC010018082.1:6876-32101 GCA_004025085.1 Thryonomys swinderianus
GCAGCTAATGAGAGTTATTGTGGAAACTGCCTGACATCCTGCCCATTTGAAATGTACTTCCAGTGCAGACAGGCGATTACACTGACGGAAGAAGAGAGCGAAGCACAACTAATCATGACAGGCTCACGGCGTCCATCACTATGAACTTGACAGTGGTCCACTCAGAGAGACCTTCCTACTTTCCAACGAAAAGCAACGAGAGACTACATTTTGCAAGGATAAGTATTACTGGTATAGAATCTATGAATCGTGCTTTCTGTTTGACTGTGATACCAGGGACTATTATTTTACACTGTGTTTTGATCGATCCATCATACTACTTGTCAATGAGTAAAAAATTTCATTCAAAACTTTTCTGTACGTGAAATCTTTAACAAGTCCGCTATGATGAAATGAATTTGAGATATTCATCGTCATGGAATAACTCTGTCTAACTGAATATATTTTTGTTTCAGGTAAAAGTGTAATTATTAAGAGCATATACGATAAGGTAGCTATGGAAAAACTGTTATCTAAAACTATAATAAACTTGGAAAATACCTCTAATGTTAATCAAATTTCCCATGAACTTGAAGTTTTCAACAAATTTTTATCGTTATTAAACTATAAAGAGAATTATCAATCACTTTTAGTCAAATACTTCAACCATAAGTTTCAGTATTATTTCTCTGGAACTGAAAGTACAAAATTTTTTTGTAGGAAAATATCTTCCTTTTATAGCATTTTACTTCCAGTAGTATTTTTAATATTCAGATAATGGAAAACATTGAGGAAAAAAAAACCGTGTCATACTAACATATCATTTGTTAGACTTATATATGGAGATAGTAGATACTTTTTACAATAGTACATGGTGGTGGAGATTGAGAAATGAGTTTGTTGTTGAATAAATAAACCTACACTAGTGAGAAAATAAAGTAAAAATAAATACACAACCATCAAAAAGAACTTTGCAACGGATTGAAAATTGATCAAAGTTTATTTTTATTTAATACACTTTTCTGGTATCATGATGCCCCTTTTACTTCATTCCTGCTTGTCAACCTTTGGGGATTTTCCATACAGTTTAGAGATGGCTTCTTTAGTTGGAATGTAGCATAGCTTCACAGATTAGATGCCAGAGTTCTGTCACTGCCTGCAACTTCCGCTTCTCTTGGAACAGCTCATCGCTTTATTCTACATTAAGAAACCATAGTTCCCTTAAAGTCTATGGATAGTGCTGGGGATTTAGCTCAGGTGGTACCGCGCCAATCTTGGACGTACAAGGACCCTAGTTCGATCCCTGGTACCGCAAGAAAAAAAAAAAGTCTATGGATAGAATTTTTCTCAGTCAGAGTCCAGTGTACACGGTCACCTATAAACTTGGGTGTGAGATCGTTTTCAATGGATTCATTTGGGACGTGTAAATCAAGCAAGATTATGTCCCAAGGAAAATCCTCTTAAAAAGTGATTGTGGGCAAAACAAAATTAAATACATGCCTAGGAACCTCCTTTTATTTATAAAGCAACAAACTAGAAGGAAATGATCAGACGGTATGAAATTATTTTTGAAAAATTGTTACCAATAAATAATGAAATAGTAAAATACCATAAATACAAGGAAGGGACATCGACATTTCTTTCTGCAGCTAGAACGTTATAATCCCCCAGTCTGACAATATGAGGATGATGAAGATAAGCTTATGTTGCTCAGTCTAAACAGATTCATTCAGCCTTTGTGTTTCTGAGCTCCTTTTTTTTTTTTTTTTGCCACTGTTACAGTAAGAGACACTTACCTACAAATTCCTTCTCTCTGAAAATTTGAAATACTTCAAATATTTAAAAAAGCTTCTGCCGGTTTTTAACAAAGATTTGCTTTCCAATGGATGTGAAATGTATGTCATCTTCAAACAAAATCCTGGCTCTCATCTGGGCTGGTGAGAAAGTGAACTTTGCCCTGATCCAACCTGCAAAACCACCTCCTTTCAGGTAGGTCTGGGAAGGAAGACTCACTTTTCCTTTGAATGCAGGCAAGTGTCAAGCACACCTGTCTTGAGGGCCTCCTCCCCAGGAATCCCGCTAACTCTCTTGTAATATGTTTTGCCAGAGCTGCTTTCCGGCTCGGCTCTGGCCCTTTCCCTCTTATTGCAACATCTCTCAAGGAAAGCTTCTTTCTAAAAGAGTTTTATAAAATTTCTTTATAAAATTTCCGTGTCATTTTAATTTATAATCTTTCAGGGATCTTAAGCTTAAGTGCACATCCAGTGATGTATTAACTTTGAAGATTTAATTTAAAAGAATTTGAAAAAGACATTGTTAGACCATATAATCATAAATCCATGAGGGAGGTGAAAAATGAATTGCAGAACAGTGATCATACTTTTTATTTTTAATATTAAAATGTACTTACTTAGAGGGGCTCTTTTAATAGTGTTTCTCAGAATAACCAGAGGCTTAGTTTTATTCTAGAATTGTATATAGAGAAACAAATATTGAAGCAACAAGCTTGTAGAATATTCAAACTGGTCATCAATAGAGTTTGTATTGAAGTCTGTTTGAAGAAAATGAAGTGTAAATGAACGCAAAATTCAGCATCTATAACGATGCGCATGGCTTACCTGGTTTTGAATTGCGAGATGTCAGTTGAATCGTGTTTTCTAGAGGATGGAGGCTCCGTGGGAAGAGATACAGCTGACAGGGGAGAAGCAAAGGACCCGGACCCAGTCTAGAGGCTCAGTGCTTCTTTAATTCCCTGCAGAATTCTTCTGCTTTGTGTTCTGGTGGGAGAAAGAGCTGGATAACCCTTGAGACTTGCGATACTGTTTTTCTTGAAAGAGCGGCTTAAAATCATGAATTCCCTTCTCTCCTCACTATCTTCATTCTTTTATTTTTTGGCTCAGTTGGGCACAAAAGGATATTCAATTAATGAAATAAAATACGACACAGCTTCGTAGAAAATGCACAGAATGAAGTGGAGCCAGCAGGGGGAGGGGGAAAGAGAAAGAGAAGATAGAAATGAAAGGTAGGGAGAAATGTCTAAGAGATGTATGATTCCTGCTGATGGAAGAAAACAGTCACACTTTACTCCAGCTTGGCGTTCAACATCGTTCTACATTTTGTAGTTTGAAACAATTTGTTTTGATTTTATTTTTCTCCACATGCAATTTTCGATCCCCAAAAGTTTCTCTTAGATAGTGATCATTAAGGACTGCTACCTGGGCCGTGTTCATCCATTCTGTTTCATTCCATTAGTGAACTTCTACTTCTCACTTTCATCTATGTATCTTATGAACAAGATTCCTAACTTATTATGAATAACCAATTCTCTCAGTTAAACCTTATAAAGCATTTTTGTTTTCACCTTGGATTTTCTGTGCTTTTTTTTTCTCATTTAAGCATAAAGAAAATCTAGCTTTGGAAATGGCGTGTATTTCCGAGGGTAATCCAGACACACACACTCATCATACTTCTAGACCAAGATCTTGCACCATTCAGAATACAAGATCCTCTAACCGGCTTTTGGGATCCCCTAGAGATCCTTCCTAGGTTCGTAGGGTCCCAAATGAAGAATTGGACCAGAACGTGACAATGGTAGTGAGAATTTACATAGTGAGGCTGGAAAAGAAGCCCTACAGAGGGAAAGCGGACCTCTGGGAAAATCCACAGCACCCGCGAGGGCCACTGCTGGGGTTTTTTACATCTCCTGTTCCATGAAAAGTCATGAGGTTTCCTGGAAGGTATAAGTGAACGATCGAAGGTATTCTCTGAGTGGTTCCTGGTGTAGGGTTTGGGAACCTGTTTTCTACCCCCTGATTGACAGGTCATGCCCATTAGGTCGACCAGTTTACCCCACCTAATCTCCTATTTCAATCCTTCTACAGAGGATTCCAGAGGTACACCCGACTTGACATAACAACAATTGGGTTTCAACTGGAATTTTAGCTTTAACTTATGACCAAAGTCTTGAGTGACCCTAATGCTGGCCACTTGTGCCTTCAGGTGGTCTCAGTCATAAGTGTAACCCAGAGAGCCCTGGAAGGGAAATCACACCATCCTTTCCCGCATGAGGTTCACTGAGGAGTCCTGGACCAATGTCTCCCGAAGGACCCTGAGATCTGCCCCTACACAGGAAAGAGACTTTGAAGGCAGCTTAGATGAGCCTGAGCTTTCAGTTGGTAGACTTGAGTGACAACAAGGCCTCATGAATGAATAAATGCAGTATGTAAGTCAAGGGTCAGTGTGTGTGCAGATTCATTCATTTTTAAAGTCTATTTAATGGGTTATAATAAGATCACAGGACCTAATTTTAGAAACATAACTGATATTCTTTAATAAATACAGCATCGTACACATTTTACACTAAACAGTTTCTGTCTTTCTGTTTTTTATGAGACTGAAACATTTCAGTTTTTAACATTAAGACCCTGAAATTTGACTATCGGACTGAAAGAGCTAAGCATCTCATTATTTCTAGAGTCATTAGACTGTGACATAATGGGAAGAAAATGATATGTATGTTAAAATATTGATATTTTAATCTTGGAATATTGCCTTGATTGATTTATTCATTCAGATGAAATTATAAGTGTATAAATTACAACCACAAAAACAGTTTCATTTGATTTAAATTTATGCCTTTCATGTCAAAGGAATTTAGTCTCATCTTTTTTATTCTCTTGATGATGTCATATTATACATTTAAGAACATAATACTAGTGTATTTTATATGAGTAAAAAAGAATGTGAAGAAAATGTTATTTGTTTACATGTCAAAAGTTCATTCATGCTGGGCATGGTGGCTCACACCTGTCATCCCAGCACTTGGGAGGCAGAGACAGGAGGATTGCTGAGTTCGAGGCTTGCCTGGACTACATAGTGAGCTCAGAGCCAGTCTGAACTACAAAGTGAGACCCTGCCTCAAAAAAAAAAAAAAGTTCATTCATTTCACGAATACACTACTTTGCTCCAGGAAAAAAATATCATGGCAGTAAATAGCTTCTACTACTTTGCAGTGTTAGTAAGACAAAGGCATAAAACCTAGCATAGTGTCTTCTGTGTTGTAAAGGGAAGACAGACAGCATCCTCTAAACAGGCCTCCTGAGTTCCCGGTAGTGAAAGGGAAGGTGAGAGGAGATTGTCCTGGAGAGAATATTGGTAAGACAATAAGGATTGAGGTGGTGACAGTTACTGATCAATGAACAGAGAGCAGATAAAAATGAAAACTATGCCCTGGGAAGAACAGACGGGTAGATCCTGTGCCAAAACCCTGCAAAAATGCAACACAGATGGAACCTATGAATGATGGAAAGAATGTTGATCTAATTGACACAGTTTATTCACATATTGAAACAGAACGACTACACAGTTATTAATTCCAGTGAGAAGAAATAAAAACAATTACACTGATTTAACTGAACTAAATTACTTTGGAGGTTGGTATTTTCCTGTTATACACAGTTAAGTAACAGGTGATAATAGAATGACTAATACACACCCTTAGTTAATAAGGGACACGTGCATCTTGGGTTTCATAGAGGAATGAAAGTACTGACACACAACATTTTCATTACTAAGATTAAAGTGTTTTCTTCATATATCAATAAAACATAATTTTTCTTAACAGATATATTATTAATATATAAAATTATCAGGTATATGTAAGAATGTTTTAGAGGTGTTTAGATTAATCTGTACATGTTATACTATGAAATTTAGACATCTCAATAAATTTTACAATATAAAGCATCAATTACAATTTTGCATTGGGATGAAATTAAAGTGTCACAGTAAAACTGAGTGATAAACACTAAATTTACAACCTCATTATTTTAATTCTCAAGACATGTATGAATTGACTCAGATGAATTTCACAAAACTAACTTGATACAAAAATTATCACTCTGAAAATACTATTGTAAGAATACAAATTAATTTTGCTACTTTAGGCATTTGTCCAAGATCTGTGGCATTACATATATTTTAATGATTGCTTTATTGTAAGACACTCATGTTTATTGTGAAGTTTTAGACACGCAAGACAACAATGAAAAATAACTAAAACTACAAATTTGTATTGGTCTCCCTTTTTACATCTGTTATGGTCGATTTTGTGAAGTAGTATTCTACCTAGAGAATAGTATTTCATAACCCACAAAGGAGCAGTTTATGCTTTTCAAACAATGATGTAAATAGTGTGAGAAATCATGTCCATTCCTCACTGCAAACTTGTTCAGTAGGTGCTGCTCTAGCTTCATAATAAAGTTGCTCAACTCCTATCATGGTTTGATTAGCTATGGCTACAGGATTTAGACTTCATCACTGCTATGATCCGGACATTCTAGAATACTGATACATCTTTCACAATAGGATCAAACACCAGTAAACTCATGTCACTTTAAGTTGAAAATATTACATGTCAAATTGTGCTTATTAGACTTTGTAGACTTAGCTGACCCGAACTGACAGCTGAGCGATCAATACCCTGGAGAGTACTGGTTGTTCATCCCCGTGGCTGTTGTAAGTACAGCTTCTGACTAAGCTCTCATCATGTGGAACACTTCTGTGACTTACTGTGTGCATTTTTACCCATGCACACAGAGTCGTTTAGCAGCTCTACAGTGGGATGTCTGGCCATATTCCAGTTTGATACCTTTTTGACTGTACTTCCAGGAGAGAATATCAGATCCCATATTTGGAGGCTGCTATCCCATTATAGTGTCCCCAATTCAGACGCCAATCACAGGTCCCAGGCTATGGAATTCTCCAGAATGCCTCCTTGAGTTTGTTTAATGTGCTGTTAGAACTTCACTGATATTTATCAATGTATTTTTTTGGAAAGTCTTTAAATGTTTTATTTTATGTATAAAGAGTTAGCAAGGGCTCTTTCACTGGGGGATGTCCTGCATAATCCATGCAAGGAAGATTACTTAATCCAATTTGCTGAAGCTGATTTAAAAGATAAAGCAGAAGGTGAATGTATTGCTGCAGGGAGGGCTGTACAGTTGAGGGAGCTGGAACTGCCATCTCCTTCTCTCTGAACTCTGTCTTTTCAGGGCTCTATGGCTTTATTACACAGGAGACAATGATTAAATTCCACCACTGCTAATCTATCTACCCTTCACACCTTCTCCTCTAAATTGTAGTTTGCAGTGTGAGATTAAAAATCCCAACCTTCTAACTCTGCCTCGGTTTTTCTGATGATCATTGTACTCTACATTCTGAAGCTACATAACGACCACATTGATTTATCACTTTTAAGACACCAGGGATGGGTGCACCACGAAGTGGAGCGAAGGCCAAGTGGGTGTTTTGCAATGTCACGA
The DNA here is from genome assembly GCA_004025085.1 of Thryonomys swinderianus. NCBI lineage: Eukaryota > Metazoa > Chordata > Mammalia > Rodentia > Thryonomyidae > Thryonomys > Thryonomys swinderianus. Next base: position 14,178 of record PVIC010018082.1, read on the forward strand.
TTTGTCTTGGCCCTAAACCTCACGCATTGAAATCCTGCCCCACAAGCTACCGTATAACCTTGAGTGGTCACTAGGTCATGAAGATGCAGCCCTCACGAATAGGGTTGGTGCCGTTATGAAAGGGTGTCTGAAGGAATTTCATTGCTTTTTTTTCTACATGGTAGAAGGGAAGTGGCCAGTAAGGTAGGCCTTCCAGACATCTAGTCTTATACCCGATCTATAAGCAGTCAATTTCTGCTGTGTATAAGCTGTCTCTTCATGGGATTTTCCTAGAGAAGTTCTAACAAATTAGAATAACCATAAAATATGAAGTTTCTGCATTTCCTGTTTCACATTTAAAACAGTAATAATAATTATACCCCTGGGCATATGATCATTCACTAGAAATCTGTTATTAAGAGTTGTAAGAATCCCAAATGTACGCTACAGGGTTTAAGACATGGGTCATCTCTTTTTTTTTTTTTCTTGAGACAGGGTCTCGCTTTGTAGTTCAGGCTGGCTCTGAACTCACTACGTAGCCCAGGCAAGCTCGAACTCAGCAATCCTCCTGCCTCTGCCTCCCGAGTGCTGGGATTACAGACATGAGCCACCACGCCCGGCACTGTGGTATGTGCTATTGATTGCTGGTGGGCATGAGTCTCCATGCCCAGCATTATATGTGGTTACCGGGGATGGAACTCAGGACCTTGCGCTTGCAAGGCAGGCCCCGGAACCACTGAGCTAACCCTCCGGCCCATGGGTCATCTCTTTTAGGAAAAAGAAATTCTTCGGACATATTTCACATTCACTTATAGCATATATGGAGATGAACAGGAAACTAGATATTAAATCATTTATATGAATGGCTGTATTATAATTTTATTTCAATGGTTAAACAGATTTTCCTGCTGTTATTATCATTAGCAACAACTGAACTCTTGTTAATAGTAGAAAATGTGTGCCAGAATCAATTCGTACTAAGTAAGGTGGCCATATTGAAAAAGGGAAATATCTAAAAACTGTGTGTGCATGTGCTCATGGAGTCAAGTTAGCCTTCATGTTTCAGGAAAACGAGAGCTAGACCATCAGCTCTTGTCTTTCCAAAGCCAGGACAATGTCCTCCCTGTGAAAAGCAGTTGCCTCCTCCTCCTCCTCCTCCTCCTCCTCCTCATAACCTTGATTCTCTCCATTTCCTCCCTTGGCTTTGGGGGAAAAATAAATCCACAACTTTTTTTTCAGCTGCTCTCTGTTCCCCAGTGAAATCTACCTGATCTAAGGCTCAGAACTATTCAGTAGGTCGCTGAGGCCACAGAACGCTGAAAGTAGGCCGTGATTTCTGTGTGCTTATCAACTCTGCACTAAATAAGAAAGGTTTATGAGGTCCGCAGAGCGTTTCTCTTTCATATCTTTAAATCTTCTATCGGATACCATCCAGGAAGTGAAAGTTTATAAACTCTAAAACCGTATTTTCCGCGAACATAATATATTTCAGTCAAAAGCTCCGCATCAGAAACTTCGAATGATTTTGAAAGAGTGTCTTGGACACCATCACTTGAAAAGAATTTCAAAAATTTGCCTGTACGTAGTTTTAAAATGCCGTTAGGCAACAGACATTACTGTAGGTAAAAATAAGAGTGAACATACATAACATTCAGTGTCTTGGATGTCTTATCTCTGCGTAGTTGCTTCGGTTACCACAGAAAACAGAAACCAAGGTGGGGGGTTGAATGTAGCCGCTTGTTTGGGGACCAGTTCCGGCCAAGGGACAACACTGTTCTCCACCAAATGACCGTCAGGTGTGATTGTGGGCAAGTTCCGCCGGTATCTGTCCTACACTGTAGCATCCGAGAATGGAGGATCCGTCCAGCCAAGAGGTTCAGGGTCGCGGCCGAGGGAAGCTGGTGTCCCGTTGGCTCAAGGAAAGTGGTGAGGGCTGAAGATCGTGCCGCGCGTCTCAGAGACACGCAGCCCGGCTTTAAGTAATCCACACCACCTTGTTCCAGGAGAGGCGGAGTGTTGCTTCACGTGAAAGGGACAATCATGGATTGAAAATAAACGCTAAGGGTTTCCGTTCTTATTTCTGGTGCTCTAACTGGATATCAGAGGCGTGGGTAGTTGATAACAAAATAAAAGCTTATTCAGCTCACAGCTGTGGGTACTGGGGAGCTCAGCGTTCGGGTGGCCACATCTGGCGGTGTCTTTGCTGGCACTGGGGAGACTCTGCCGAGGCCTGAGCCGGGCTGGGGCAGCACGGGGGCGGGGCAGACCTCTCCTGTCCTTCTTAAAAAGTTTGAGCCTTATTGGATCAGCTGTTCAATCCCCGGTTCTCCTTTTAAACTTAATTATCCGCCGAAGAAGCGCGGTCTCCGAACACCAGCGTCAGCAGCAGAGCGTGGTCCTGGCTCTTACTGCGCGGGGGAGGGAGGAGGGACGGCTCTTGGGCCAGCAGTTGGAGGCGAGTCTGGGCAACACTCAGAGAGACGGCGTTGCACACACACACACACACACACACACACACACACACACACACACACTCATGCAGTGACGGAAAACACAATGTAAAATAAAATGTATTTTAAAAGAAAAGACACATCGGCGTTGACCCCTTCAGAGTACTCCTGACTCCCAAGGCTCCTATCCCACCCGAGGCGCTTCCAGCCTCGCTGGGTCTCTTCTTTCCCGGCCGATGAAAGCTCTCCTGGCCCAACGCTGCCGCGGGGCGGCCCTCCGGGACAAAAGCCTCCAGGCCTCAGAGCCTGTCCTCCTGCGCCTTCGCCGGCAGGTCTGTCAGAGAAGAGACGTGGCTCTTCCTCCAAGACGCGGGACCATGAAAGGAGAGTACGTGGAAGGAGCCAGGACATCGGCCGCTGAGGCGACAGCTGATGTGTTGGAAAGAGGCCTCCAGAAGGACGCCCGAAAGTGGCGAAAACCGCAGCATAAGTGTATTTGAAGGGAGGGGAATATTTTCAGGGAAGGTTAATAGTGATGTGTCTTTTTCTGTAAGGATGTCACAAAATTTTCAAATATTCATGGAATGGCTTATCACAACACACACACACACACACACATATATATATATATATTCATATTTTATAATGTTGTACATTTGAGAAAATTATACAGGTTGGTTTTAAAAGACGCCACCACCTGCCTGTTCCCTTCAGGGAGTTAGTTAACTTCAGGGCCATTTATTAATGATATCTTTTTTTTGGACACAGGATCTCGCTTTGTAGTTCAGGCTGGCCCTGAGCTTACTATGTAGCCCAGGCAAGCCTCAAACTCAGCAACATTTGTTCATTGGTCTTGTGTGGGTATAACGAGCTGGTCAAATGTCCTTTTTTAATCAGATATTTGGAAACTCTGGGACTGGGTGATCTAAAGGATTTATTCTGATGCTTTTCAAAGAATTGCTACAGTTCAGAAGCTCAAGCTTTATCCTGTTCGGGAAATTGAGAAGACTGACAAACTGATTCCTCAAATGGACCCCCTAATACCTTTTGGTGATATTCAGCAGAAAATGGGTTTAGGATGCATAGTAAGAACAGAAATCCACAACAGCAAACCAAATAGCAAGTGTTCCTGAGGGTGTCACTATGGAAACCAAGGAAGCTCAGGTTAGCGATGCTGAAGAAAAGAAGCATACCAGGCAGAAAGAGAGCCACAAACCAATGGAACCCAAAGCCCAGGGTTGCATCTGGAGCAGTATTTAGAATCCCTTACAATACAGGCCTTTATTTCTATTTCTTTCTCCAGGATGGCGCTAGGTCTGTAAACACCCATGCCCAGCAAGACCAGGACTGATTCCGTACTTCATCATAACAAAACTTATTTCAAGCTACATTAGGCATCCCCAGCTGGGCTAAATATGACTGTAATATAATGTTTGTTTCTAAAAGAATAGGAAAGAAGCTGTCATTTAGTAGCAGTAAGCTGAGACGGTTGCCTCTTCAAGTCTCCAGTGAACTTTGGAGTTATAAATTAGGTCCCAGTCTTCAGAGTGACAGATTAACCCCCGGTTGCTCTGCTGCCTTAACAGAATTCAAGTGGAAAGCCTCAAGTAATTGTGAATGGTTTGAAGGAACACCACACCCTGAGAAATGTTTCGGGCAACGGTGGATGTCCCGAGATACCAGGAGGAGATACAATTTATGGTCGCACTTGCAGGAGTAAATCCTAGTCATATCAGCATTCTCAGTGGGGTTGTCTACTCTACAGCCTAAAACCACTCACAGTGTAGGAATGTTACTCTGCCCAGTGAGGTGTGCTGATGCATACCGAAGAAAGAAGATTAACCACCAAAGGGCAAGCATCAAACGAGGCAACATGCTTTCAGCACGTACTACTAGTGATCTAAGCATTATCTAAAACAGAGCACTTTTTGTGGCCTTCCATATACCTCCTTAAAGAATGTGCATGTTTCTTCCTGAATAAATCAATTTTTTCTCAGTTATTTGCACCTTTACTAAAATCTATCCTACTGCACTAATAAAGATTTGCCTTCTCTTCTGCTAGAAACTTCAATGAACCAGAAGTTATTTCAAATGACTTGAGCTTTAAAGAGCTAGAGCTAATCAGAATGTCCAATTTTGGTTACCAGGTATGTTATAAAGAATATTTCTTGTCAAAAATACACAGATAGCAATTTAGAACAAAAAAAGAGAGGACCTCGTGTGATAAATATAAGTCGTAGTAGGACTTTGGTTTACATACTATCCGACTATTGCTGAGGACCACCAATATCTTAAGTTGTAATAGCTCAAATTGTGAGAGAATTAGTAATTTCCTATCCTGAACCTCAAGTCATTTCTAAAATAATTTTCCACAATTTGAGCAATAATATGGTATTTAGAAAGTCTCTTTTCTTTCTTTGTGTGATGCATAAATGAATTTTTTTAGAATTAAAAAATTACCTAAATTGCACCTTAGAGATGATGTATTCCAGTCTTTTAAAACTTCTATAAAACAAATCTAATTACAATTCAAAGATTTTTACCTACTTGTTTTAGAATCATGTTGTCATGGTATTGGGCTTCTGAAGCACCTCTACTAAAACAATATTTTTATAGCTGTTTCGAGGAAGTATAAAAGAAAAAATTAAATGGTAATTGTGTAAAAACTGTTGTTCCAACTCTTGCCTAGACTTGTGCTTTTGTCTGCTTAATGAGTTTTTGATCTAATTTGTGGGATTATAGATATTAGGAATTAAACATATACTATTTGTACAGTGATACTTTCCACATGAGTAGACTATGCAAAACAATGGCCTTTGTATAATGTGTTGAATGACAATATGCTCTGGTTGACTTTATGTAAGTCTATGATATACTTTCATAGCAGCTGATACTCTATTTATTTCTACAGTACACCAAAAATTTTGGCTTGGAAATTTCTTCACCAGAAAACCGTACCAATTGTGAGAAATATTTCAGGTCCTCAGTTGCTGTTTAAACTCACTACCTCAACTTTTGTGGCTGTTCCCTACCACAGAAATGTTCATTTCTGTTATAAATCTCTCAGTAACACAGTAATCTAAGAAACCAGTAATCTAGGAGGACATAATTCCTTGTGAAAGGGCTGGTTGGGGAATAATCCAGTTGCCTGTCAAATAATCTTTCAAGCAATATTACGGTAAATATTAGTGTTATACTTCTAATAGAAGAAAAGTAGATTTGACCATTATTGGTGATCATACTTTTTTAAAAGCTTTCGAAGCAGTGTTGAGATTTATTCCCACAAATTTTGACACTGTGATATACTAGTTTTCCCCCTACAACAGTCGATGTCATACATTGAAGACTTGTTGACTGTTTTGAAATAGTACAGATTCAATTTTTACTGAAATTAATGTGTCATGTGGATTTAATGGTCCATCTTCCAATTTTTTCATTCAGTCTTAAAGATACTCACATGTGTTATGTGGCTGCTCAAATTCACATATATGAAGTCACCTTTAGTAGAAACACTATGATTTTAAGTAATAATTTATAGCCTGTAGTACACTATATGTTTTTCTATGTCTCTTTTCTAAACAAATTTATTTTAGAGCTACTTTCAATTTAAAGTATAAATACAGATTGCACAGAGAATTGTCATTAATTTCACATCCGGTATCCCTTAATACCATATGCGTACGATGTATTTTTCATAATGGCGAAGCCACTACTGAGACTTCAGTAGTAACTAAAATCCATACACTGTTTCTATTCCCTGAAATTATACCTGGTCCTTTTACTTTTGCGATATACATTTCAGAACATCACTTGCAGTGCACTGTCATGTTCCTTTTTAACTCCTTCTGGCTTTGATAATTTACAAATATGCCCATGTTTTTAATGACCTTAACAGTTTTGATTACCCATAATCCCCTGGGAAACAACTCCATGATCTAGAGAATAATGACCAAGGACAATCCATTTTCCTTTCGTTTTCACCTCCAAATTTACTTAAGGCAGAAACTTCAACTCATTCACTGTGTTTTTAAAATATATCACTCTGTACTTGAGATATTTTTGTCACGGTGTGTAGTCTATACTTAATTTCTCAAATATCCTCATTCATTTTTTTACTTGCAGACTTTAAGGTCTACTCTTTATATCATAAAGTTTTATGGTTTTGATACATGCATGGATCCTTTTGTATACCAACAAATATTATCCCAAATGGCTTTATCACTTCCCTCTAAGGTCTTGTGCTTAAAAAATTAAAAGCCTAATTCTAAAGATTTTTTTCTTAATTGCCACACGAATGCAATGATACAGTATATAATGTTTTCAGACTGAGTTCATTTACTTGATAGTATAGATTTAAGATTCATTAATGTCTCTTCATGAGCCCACAATTTGTTTCTTTCCTATGCTGAATATTGTTCTATTGAACGGATCTATTATGCTTTTGATTTATTTACTCATTGTCCTATCGAAGTACACCTAGGTGCCCCCAATTGGGAAACGATAGATAAAGCTGATGTACTATTTATTATAGCTGCTTTTATGTGGCCACACATTTCCAAGTAAATTGGTAGCACCTAAAACCCCAACTACTTGATTGTGAAGTAAAAACTGCATTGAGCCTTGGAACATAGTGTCCACTCTGTTACATTTTACATTCATGCCACAGACTATCCTGTAACACGTCATAACACCCCCTTCCTTTTATTAGGTTTTGATGAGTTTTCTCTGTGATTGTCATGTTCTCAGCCTCCTCGATGTTTGCACAAACTGGGATTTTGTTTCATTTCTCTTTTGCAGAATCAAATTGCCCTTAATTTCCTAGCTTTCTATGGTATGTACTGAGTTTTTCATTGAGGTACTTTTTTTTTCCTCTCTTAGGTACATATTGATAAGTAAGGCTTTCTTTCCAAACTATGTTTTTGCTTGCGTTCCACAAATTTCATTATTTTCTCTTTCTTTGTCATCTTGTTGAAGTTTATTTTTCTAAATTATCTTGAGATTTCTTCATTGTTCTATTAGGTAGAAATTTATTGTTTATCTTATACATACATAGGCACGGTCCAGTTTAATAAACTAGAATTGTTCCTGTTATAATAACACAGCATATTTATTAGAGTAAAATATTTGATAGTAAAGGTAGTAGTATGGCCCCTACCTGCATTTTCAGATAAGATATTTTTCAATGACTTCTATATTGTTAGGGGGCTCTTGTAACGAGGTAATTAAAACTTGGGGGCTTAAAATAACAGGAATTTATTTCTTCACAGTTACATCGGCTGAAAGTTTAAAGTCAATGTGTTATCAACATCATAATCTGCCTGGATCATGAGGAAGAGGAAACGTCCTTGCTTCTTCCTGTTTGTCCTATCTCCAGGTGTGTTATGTCTTGAGGTAACACACTCCAAACCTCTGATTTCCTCCCCACATGACTGTTCTCCTGCATAGCCCTGTTTTCTCTTCCTGTGAAGCAACAGGCCATACTGAATGAGAGAGACCTCTCATCTTACCCAGGCAGGGCTGGATCTGCCCAGATGTTATTTCCCAAGAACTGAACATGCATGGCTCCTAAGTATATCTTTTATGAAATAAAATGTTTATAATTAAAAAAACTTGTCAAGATGTGTGACATGTCTGAATACCCCCTCAAAAATGTACATTTGGTTCTGGCTAAAGGAAGTTGTATATAAACAACAGTAGATACACTTAAATGATAGTGCTGTTCAGGTCATCTATATCCTTATTGATTATCTGCCTCCATGATGAATCTATTGCTAATAGAGTGGCCTTGGTATCTCTAACTTATGGTAATACATATGTCTACAGCTGCTTTCAACATTATCAGATTTTGGCTCAGATATTTAGATACTGCCTGTCCACGTTGCTTATGCTGTTATGTTTTCTTGGAGAACTAACCTCTTTGCATTACCAATGGTGACTTTTCATCCTTTCTAATCTATCTTGTGTTAGAATCTGCTTTGTCTGAAAATAATAAGTCTAACCTAGATGTCTTTTGAACAGCTTTATCATAGTTGTATTTCTACATTTTTTTAATCTTGACTTATGCAGCTGTCTATATTAAGAGTGGGTTTCATGTGGACAGGGATGGGTTATTCTAATTCTTTCTGATTTTCCCTGTCTTATAGGTGGCTCATTCAATCAGCTCATACTTTAAATGACCACTGAGGTAGGTGAATTACTATGTATCTTATTTATAATGTTTTATTCCCATTGAGTTGGTATTTGTAAATTTTATCTTCTTTGTCTCCTTTAACTTTATTAATTGAATATCTCATATAGTTTGGTCTCCTATAACATACTCATTGAATTTCTTCTTTGAGCATAATATCTAATGATTGCATGTACCCCATGCTTTAAAATAATTTAGGTCCCTGTGATCATATGCTGTACTGATTTACATTGATAAAGATAATATTTAATAGACTATTTCAAGATTTTTACTCCTGTATCTTTTGGTAATGTTATTACTCCTCTGCAGTTTTAAAATTCAATACCCTGTTAGTACTTACACTTAAAACAAAAGTTATGGTTTTATCACCTACTAGTACAAAAACTTATGCAAAACAATACAAAATGTATAGATTTAATTTTTCATTAATGTATTCTTTATCTGACTTTTTTTCTTTTCGGTACCAGGGACTGAACTCACATTGTGCTTTCAAGGCAGGTGTGCTGCCCCTGAGCTGAATCCCTGGCCTTCTCCAACATTTTAAAATAGTCCCAGGCCAATGATTTTTATGACTGTTGTATTCAGGGAAGGACCTCTTTTAGTAAGTGTTGTAAAGTCAGTCTACTTATAACAAATTGTCTCCAGTTACAAGAGATGTGTGATTATTGGTTTTTATCAGTGAATTTTTTTTTTTTGCTTCTCCACCAGTTCTGTTCAATTTACATCCTTAAATAGGAACTAAATGAAGATCTTTAACCATATACAAGACTTTGCCAATACACAATATAATTTATAACAACTTTTTAAAAATTTGAGAGATATGTATGAAGTTAAAGCCACTTTGAGGAGTTTATACTGAAATAAGGGCTTTTTGAATATCCAGTCACCAGAGACCTCTGCAGTAGGTTTTGATCTGCTCAGTACTATAGCACAAGCCCAGAGGAGGAGACTGAAAGAAAGAACTAAAAACAGAGAGACACCAGGGAACCAAGATGGCCAATTCTGCTTAATTAGCAAAGATACTGGTCCACCCAAACCACTCATTTTTATTAGTAATCAAGTGGGGTAAAAACAAACCTCATGCAAGGATAGGCTTATATGTGAGGACATTCAATCAAGGGGGTTCTATGGAAATTGACGTGAGCAAGGCTCGTAAAGGACAAGACAAAGCATTCTTGAATTAAGAACAGAATAGACAAAATATAAGGTTGTAATGAGATTATTGTCCTTCTAGCTAGGAAGGTTTTAGCTGTGGGAACAGAACTTAGGTGTGAGTTACTCTGACTTTGGGACATAGGCTTCAGCTAGACTCACTTCTGTGAACATGCCAGTTGTAGGGTCAACTCTTCAGAAGTCACACTAGTGACAGTCTGCTTTGGGCACGGTCAGTTTTGTGGTTCCTCATGTCCAATCACATTACTTTTCCTTATGAAGCTATTCTCTGGCTAATTTAAGGAAAGATTATGAAAATATCAAAACTTCCTAGTTTTTCTTTTGCTGTTACAGCATTAATAAGTACTGTACTACCTTTAGAGTGATCAGCCAAAAAAACACCCCAGAGATCCAAAGCTTTTTCAAGATGACTGGTAAAATGTGGCTCAAAAACTACATAAAATGTGGCTCCTAACTGAATTCATGGTATAAGAACTTCACACATGCATGGGAGCCTAAAGACTGAATAGATGCTTAACTCAATTCAAGGAGTCCAGGGATGACTGGAAAAATGAGGGGATAAAAAGCTTAAGGAAGAAAATGCAATCAAAGAAGAAGAGGACCTAAATATAGAGTCAAGAAGGATTTTATGGATTTTTAAAAAATATCCAACTTGAAGAATTTAGATCAAATGCTGAGACTGTTTTAAGAAAGTTAAATTTGATATAGGTAATTTTAAGCCTAGTCTCCCCCAATGTGTAGAATATATATGTGCATGTGTGTGTATATGTGTGTATATATGTACATGTCTATATTTATATACATACATTTTTATGTTTTTCTTGAACTGAACATTTGACAATTTTTCTGGAAAAACAGTTTGCATGAATCTCTACAGGTTTGTCTTGGTCTTTTTATTTTCTGTTTAATTGTGTGCTTGTTATCTATTAATTATATCCTTTCTGAAAGGTCTTCAGAATAGAGCCATCCCTTGGGTAAAATTGCTTATCTTCCAGGAAAAGATCTAGTTTAAGAGAAAAAAAAAAAACCTCAAAACAAAATATATTTAAAAAAATGTTAGGGAACTTGAAAAGAAACATGATGTTTATTATGTTAATTTTGACCTTAAATTATCTTTATGCAGAGTTCAGTCGTATCTCAAATGAGATAAATTATCTGAACATTAGGAGACATCACTAAAAAACCTCTAAAACCTGAGCCAGTTTACTAGTTTTACTAGTTGATTTTCAAAAATAAGGTGGTATGTACTGTTGTAATGAAATCAGTACTGTCTTAGCGTCTTTCCTCATTCTAAGCAACAGTTCTTGACACAACATGTAATGCCTGGATCATGCTATCCCGAGGAAGACAAACACACGCATGTAATGAATAAGGTCACTTTTATTAGCACAGCATGCAGTGGGTCTACCAATATTGGGTTGGAGACCCTGAAGAATGGCTACTGGTCCCTTCTATGGGCATTTTAGGTTACACACGGGAGGGGGATCTAAACCTTCAAGTAATTGGCTAACAGTTTGATCTATCCTACTTATCAGGTGGTCCTTGGTAGAGGGGGAATAGGAAATACAGTCATCTTGTGGGAGGGCTAACAAAGGGAATCCTTGGTGGGAACAGCCCTATTGATTAGCTCACCGGTAAATTATGTGAGCTATGTCCCCTTAAGCTTACCAGGAAATCGCTGTGCTTGGCGACCAGCTGCAACCAGTTCAAGTTACATAGTTATATATATATACATATATATATATATATATATGTATATATATATCACATCTACACAGGACCTTTTTATAAAGTACAATGTTTGTTTACAGCTAAAACATCAGATAGGGGTGACATAAAATGAAGATTCTTTGGTTCCAACAAGCATACAGGACGGGAGGTTCTCAGGGAATCCAGTCCAGAATCCTCTGCGCCAGAAAGGACACGCTGGGAGGCCTGGAGATGAAAAGCTGCTCACTTCATCATGACCAGAGGGCCGAGAGGAGGAAGTAAGGTGGAGCAGGAGCTGCGAAGGTCTTTCTCCACACCCTTCCTAATGAGAAACCGGCTCTGAACGCATCTGCGCCCAGCTCCACTGGGAGTGCTGGGTCTGCGTGGTACGCGCACACATCAAGCGCCTCTCGCAGCTCTCGCGCTTTATCTAGTCCACCTTTCCGAATCTTTCCAAACTCTTTTACAAGCCGAGTCCCAAAACTTCTGAGTCACACACAGGGTCAGGCACCGTCTTAACAGCGGTCGCACTCTGAGTACCGCTTCGGCTTTCCTAAACTCTTGCTTTGCTGAGACGAAGTATTTGAAACAAGCAGCTGAAACCAATTCAGCTGATTCCATAATCAACTGGCCCCAAGGCAGGAAGAGCAGCCCAGATGGCAGAGTGGTTGAAACCGATTCCTTGGGTGGTGCCCGGCTAGCAGAGACGTGGGCCCAGCCAGGGTGAAAACATGCCCTTCCAAACCGCACCCCAGAGAGGGCCCTTTCGAAACAAACCCTGCCTTTGGATAACGTGAAGGGGCGTTTTAGATCTACCTAACGACAACATCCTCCTCCCGAGCAGACACAGAAGCTGTTTTAAGCTGGTTCTAAAACAATCCAGCACACAATGAAATTTAACTCCCTGCTAACATTCGGAGGAATTTGCCTTGGAAGCACAAAAACAACCGTCTGCTTAGAGCTGAACTGAAAAAGCAAGTCCTTCCCAGCCTCGGGCGCCTCAGCCTATAATTACCCTCTCTCTGCCATTGTGCTTTTCCCCCAAACGTGCTTGTTGTGTCACTAGCAAAGCCCCCCCCCAACAAAGTGCGTGAAAACCGGAACTTCTCCTTGTTCGACACTCTTGCTTCAGACAAGAGTCCACTGAGCTGTGCTGTACATCTTAACCCCGTAGTAAACTCTTCCTGCTTCCGTCCAGGGGGCTCTCCAGTCTCATGGATGCTTGCAACAGGTTTAGACCAAAGTTCAATTAGCTAGTCTGTCTGTCTATGGTCTATTTTTATATCTATCTGTCTGTCTGTCTGCCTGCCTGCCTGTCATCTGCCTATCTACCTTATGTATCACCTCTTTTCTGTCCATTGTAAAGTTGGCAGCAGTAGGTTTGCTTGCAGTGTTTTAAAAGACAGAGATCTGAAGTATGAGGTCAGGAAGACAGCCTGCTCTGGAAGAGTGTTGCAACCCTGGGCCTGTTTCTGGAATATTTAACATTACTCATTAGGACAGAATCTGATATTTCTTTCTAATATGTATTTCTATCAGGTTAGTATTTAATTGAGTTGGTAAATTTACTACAGTTTTTTTTTACATGGTTTGGTGAATATATATTATTTTATATTATTGCAAGAATCATGTATATATATATATATATATATATATATATATATATATATATATATATATATATATGGTTGTTTTAAGACACATTCAGTAATTAGTAAAAATGATCATAGGAAAAGAAGACATTCTGTATACCTTTGAAAGCTCCTTAACTTTAGGGAAAAATTAACATATGGTCTTGAGGCTAAATGCAGTTTCTCTTTTAGCTTTATTTAGTTAAAACTGAATCTTTTCTGAAAATTGCTTTGTCTTGCAAATATCTTAATGGTTCAGCTATATAACTCTCATTTAAAAGGATAATGACTTTACTTAGAATCAATTTTTATTGCCTCCGATATAATTTAGGGAAACCTAACAAACAATCTCAATTACAAAAAAGGTAAAAACACATCTGTGTTTCATCATGTTGGTTTTTAAAAATTCAATAACGGATTCTTCAGGCCAAATGTGCTTTTGCATATTATTCCCTCAACAGGCAGCCAGTTTCCAGAACACTGTTTTTTTGTTTTTTTTCTTTTTGAGACAGGGTCTCGCTTTGTAGTTCAGGCTGGCCCTGAGCTCACTATGTTGCCCAGGCAAGCCTCGAACTCAGCAATTCTCCTGTCTCTGCCTCCCGAGTGCTGGGATTACAGGCGTGAGCCACCACGCCCGGCCAGAACACTGTTTCTTTAGCGTTCCACTTGGCTTCTTGGGTCATGCTGTGCACCTTGCTGCTTTGCATGTAGGACTAAGCTCTGCTCTTCAAGGGGACAAAAGTCAATTTGTGAGCGTGCACCTGTCTGCCTTTTTTTTCAGACGTATCTCCAGCTCGCTTTTGGTTTAAAGTTTGTTGTTGAAGTGAGACTTTTTTCAGTGAGTTAAGAAGACCCTATGGTTTCCCTTGAAGAATATCCGCTTTAATATTTTCATTTCGATATAAATGTGTTTTTGGGGCACCGGTATTTTGCTGGTCATTTACTATTTCTATAACATAATTCTCCTTCATTCGTTCAATCCCATGATAGTTTTTCAAAATTATCTATAATACAGACATTTAAATATCTACACACTCTTTTGCTATTGGAGATTCATATGGTAGAGATGGCAAGTCAGGACATGAATGTCTTTTCACTGACATTATTTTTTAGTACTTCAAGTACTTTGTACATTGTATATACTCCTGCTAGTATGTCTAGTATATTTTAAAATTACAATTGGAAATGTCCTCAAGAAACATCCATTTAAGTATAAATGTGTCTAACATATCATTCCTTATGGTTTCAATAATACTCCATTTTATTACACACACACACACACACACACATGCGCACACACACAGAAACACACACATCTCCTTTATCCAGTCTCTAGTTGATGGGCACTCAGGCTGTTTCCAAGATTTAGAGATTACGAATTGAGCTGCTATAACTACAAACATAGGGGCACATATGCCACTGTGACGTGGTGGTTTTAATTCTTTTGTGTAAATACTGCATCATTTCTCTAGTACAAGAAAATAAAGGTGTATATGTGGTGCAGAACATATGATAGTTATTGTGAAACAGGAAGAAAATGCTCAAAGAGAAAAGGGAAAGGAGGGTAGTGTAAAGTAAAGAAGAGAAAGAAAAATTTGATAATAAAAATAAAATAATGGAAACAAAGCTTGGGTATATGGGGGTAGGGATGGTAGGGAAGGTAGAAGAACAGGAAAAAATGAGAATCAAGATATACCATGTACAGGTACAAATTTATAATGTTGAATGTGAACATAATCTGCATCTAAAATGTACCAATAAACTCAACAAATGAAAAAATTACACTTGGAGTATGCACCACTGAGCAGGATCTTTTTTTTTTTTTAATGGCATTCAGAAAGCAGTGAGCCCAACCAACACACTGATAATGATTTTTAAATCATTAAATCACTTGCTATTGATTCCTCCTCTGAAGGAATCACTATTTCAAGTAACAGAAGTTCCCTCATTACCATCTGGTAAAATTAACATTAACATTTGTTATAAGCATTTCAAGATTTTAAAAAAATCTGCTATCAACAAAAGATGAAGTTAAGAATGAGGAAGAAGAGAATTTGTTCAGTACTCAAAATGGTATTTATGATTATAAACCTTTCAATGATTTGTATTTAATTATTTATATTTAATCAAGGAAAAACAACACGGCATTCCTGGTCAGTTTAGAGGGAAAAATCAAAGCGAGCAATAACTTGTTTTACTTTTTTATTTAAAATTGTATAATCTATCAAAACAAATATATTTTGGTTTGTTTTCCAATGACAATTTAGCCAATAGTTTATCCTTGAAATGTAATTTTGCTTTGGTTGATTTAAAAACTTTATCTCCACTTTGAATTTCAGAATTGTCTTGTATCTCACTGTGGATTGAATTATATTAATCTTGTTTGGGTTTACTGAGCTCCTTGAAACTTTGAATTTACTATGTTTATGAACTAGAAAAATCATTTCTTAAATATGAAGTATTTAAATATCATTTTCTGATATGCTATTGAGCTAGTATGCCATTTAGATATAGTTAGCTGTCTTAATATGATGCCCCATTTCACTAGAGGTCATTTAAACTTTTCAACCTACAATTTGTAAAACCATTTGGATATATTTCTATTCTTCTGATCTTGAGTTCACAAATTATTTTTTTTCCTACATTGTCTTTTCCCGGTTTAAGCTGATTCCTTGAAGTTTTAGCTTTGAGTATTAGATTTTCAAGATTTAAAACTTGCTGGGAAAGGAAAAAAGGGAAACCAACATTTGAAAGGAAAAAGGAAAAGTGGAAAGAAAGCTTATGCAGATGGGAGTGGAGAGGCTGAGGACAGGGCAGGGGAAGGGAAAATATAAGAATCCAGATGTATCATGGACAGGTACATATACTCAAGGATGAGTGTGATCAAAATGTATACCTAAAATGCACCAATACATTAAATTTTAAAAACATTTTTCATTTTATGTATGTTTAATTTATGTATGTTTTGCTTCGCTTTGTTTTTCAACTAGAGTTTCACTGTGTTGTGAAGATTGGCCTTGAGCCTGCAGGGGTCGGTTTCCTCAGCCTGCTGAGTGCTGGCATTAAAAGTGTGTGCCATCATCCTTTGCTTCACTTTACATTAAAAAAAGGGAAGAGTTTTCATATTCTCCTGCCATCCCACCATGTGAAAATTCTGATCTCTGAGTTCTCTGCTCATTACATTCATTTCTTTTACCTGAGTTCTTCTTTCTCATTAGCTGCGTGGACTGCGGAATTTCAAGTGCAAAGCAATGTTGGTATACACCTAAACCCTTTACCTTTCCATCATTTTATTTCAAGACTCATCTCACTTCCAGTTTCTGCCTGCTTTTGTTTGCTTTCCAGTACCTTCAAAGGATTTAGGGTATTTGATTCTATTCCAAAATTTACACTTAATACAGGCAGGAGGATGAATCTAATCTAAGGAATCTCTAGAAAGCTAGAAGTTCAGAGACTTTGCTAACTCCCTCAAATTACTGAATGTTGTTTGTTTGTTTTTTGCTTTTAGCTGATACACATACATTTTGTTTTTTTGTATGTATCTCTGATTGCTTGGTAATCTTAGAAGCACAATAAGATGATTTTGTGTCAATTTGAATTGATCATGAATTCCCAAATATCTAGTTAAACATCATTTTTAATGTGCTTTTTTTTTTTTTTTTTTTTGAGACAGGGTCTTGCTTTGTAGTTCAGGCTGGCTCTGAGCTCACTATATAGCCCAGGCAAGCCTCGAACTCAGCAATCCTCCTGCCTCTGCCTCCCGAGCGCTGGGATGACAAGCATGAGCCACCACGCCTGGTTTTAATGTGTTTTTGAAAGACATTTGCATTTTAAGAGATGAATGAGGTAAAGCAGATGGGGGCCTTTCTTTCACAGTAGGTGGGACGCCTCAGCTCCCTGTGGGTCAACAGATGGGAGGAGAAGACAGAAAAAAGAATTGTCTCTCTTGCCCTGACTGCATGAGATAATGGTTTCCTCCAAACCTGCTTTTCAACCATTTAGATTTAGGACCAAATTCACCTCTGGCCTTCATACGACTCTAACTTGCAGATACTAAATGCATTGTATGACTCTTTAACATCTATAATGCTAGGAAACATCTTATGAAAAATCTCATTGTCTCTATCATCTACCATATATCTCCATCTTCCTACATATTAGTATTTTTTTTCCTAGAGAATCTTGACTAAGCCAGGGAACTACAGGATTATAACTGTTGATGTCTGAAATCTTGTGTATGCCTATTAGCACCTTTTGCTAAGTTTCTAAATTCTAACCACATCCTGTTAGACTTTCACCACACCTTTGCCACATTAAGTTTTGCTGTTACACGATTCTTTCCAGACCTTGCAAATTAAATGATTATTGTAGATAAAAAATGGTTTAAAGTTCAAATTCATTAGCTGTATCAATAATAAATTAAGTTTGCACTAGTTTTCATTTTCTATGCCTTGTCATTTGGCTACCAGTTGTTCCAAGGCACAAGACATGTTTGGTTTGGAGAAAGAATGTTGATTTTTATCTTGTCAAAAATATAAAGTTTCTGAGAAATCTCCACACAGATCTCCACAATGGTTGCACAAGTCTGCAATCCTACCAACAGTGTAGAAGGGTTCCTTTCTCCCCACAGCCACGCCAGCATTTATCATTGGTTGACTTTGTGATCGCAGCCATTCTTTGTGGAGTGAGGTGGAATCTCAATGTTGTTTTCATTTGCATCTCTTGAATGACCAGAGATGTTGAGCATTTCTTCATATGTTTCTTGGCTGCTTTGATTTCTGCCTCTGAGAAGTG
>PVIC010018083.1:0-14050 GCA_004025085.1 Thryonomys swinderianus
AGGCAGGCGCCGGAACCACTGAGCTAACCCTCCGGCCCACCATGGCTCCTTCTTAGATACCCACAGATGTCAGAATCCCCAATCAGCTGAGGATGGTCTCATGAGAATTACTTGAAGCTGTCATTATAAGAATAGCTTGAAATACACTATTCATATGAATGCTGATTCTTAGAACTCCTAAGAATATTCCCTAATTTTCAGGTGGAAACAGAAAAGAGAAACTTTCTGCTCTTCCACCTATTTGTCAATTTCAGCTCGAAACAAGATCTTAAGGACAGAATACAGTATTTTTTCTAGGTGGCCACACAGCTCAGTTAATCCGTAAGCCACGGGAGTATTTATTATTTATTTTTTTGGTGGTAACAGGGATTGAACTCGGTCCTTGTGCTTCCAAAGTAGGTGCGGTGCTGCCACTTGAGCTAAATCCCCAGCCCCACACGGGAGTATTTTTATTGAGAATGATTATAGAAAGGAGGAACCTGGACCTCATGGCCCAAGGAAGACAGCTTCCTGATTTAGGAGCAAACAAATGAAATCAATTCCTGTGACTTGAATTTTGTGTCTCCTTGAGGGAATTATGGATGTGCCCTTTTACACTGATAGAGGAAAGTAATTATGTAGAGAAAGTAGCTGTTCTTTTATACTTCTTTTTCCTCATTCAATTTTGCTCTCTAGCTTTTTGTAAAACCACTCCCAAGTCTCAAAAATACAACTGCTTCCCATTTGGTAAGTTTTTTTTTTTTCTTTTCCATTTGGCAACAGCATTTTCCTGTGTTTTTAATGGCACCAAAATTAACATGGCTGTTTTTATTTAACAGGAACAACTTTAGGTTTTATATTACACACCCAGCCAAAGAATCTTTGATTATGCCCCGACGTTTCCCAAGATATTAACATGGCTTTGAAAACAGGGCTGTCGAACCGCTGTAACAAAGCCTGCAGGGGCCGGGTGGCGAATTGAAGAGGAGAGAGTGAAAGAATGGAGGAGGAGCGGAGGGAAATTGGCCTCCCCCAGGTTACTATTTTTAAAGTTTGCTCGCCTACTGAATAGCTCAATTTACAAATCCTACTGGATATCATTTTGACCTTCCCCAGTTTTCTTTCCTGTTGACAGCATGATGGAGGCGTTGCGGGGAGACCAGCCATTTGCCCCCTCTCTGCAAGCTGAGGCTCTCTCTGGAGCACCAGCCCCTTGTCCTCCCTCCCCTGGAGAGGAGAGACCCACCCTGTCTGAGGCGTTCGGTGGGGGCTAGCTAGCCAAGCCCAGGATTTCTTAGGAGGTGGGATCTCAAATCCCAATTAGAAACACTCCAGGAAACACACATCTTTATTTGTTAAACAAATAGTCTTATGTGAGCCTTGGCCAAGGGGCTCACTTATTTTAAATAAGTGAAGTAAACATTACTTCCAGAGCAGCACCTTCCTGCAACTTTGAAGCTGGTGTTAAGGTTTGAAGTTGCAGTGTTCTTTTGTCCTTGGCTGGAGTTCTAGAGAATGTTGTTTCCTCGTTTAGTAATTGGAGAGTTAATGGGCTTCTTTGTGATGCTACTGTGGAAGACAGACTGTGTTTTATTCGATTCTGGGACTGTAATTAAAGCGGCGCCCACTGGCGTGGCTAGAGTTAAGGTTGCTTCAGCTTTTCCAATATAAACTCATATTTCAGGGGTTTATAACTAGCTGTAAAAATTTGCTTCTAGCTACAGACCTGGCATATCCAGTGTCAGCCTAGGAATAACCTTTACTTTCTAAATGGTCTTTTAAAAAAGAATAATTAAAAATTCAGTTTAGCTCTTCATAACTTAAGTTGCAAAGATGCAAGGAAGTAATAATAGCTGAGGCTTTTTTTTTTTGAGCACAGATTTGTGACATATTTTTAAAAATGTGGACAAGTCTATTAGTTTTTTATGTCTTCAAAGAAAAATACAGCAAAATGTCTGTGAAAACGATTTTAAAAGGGTGTTAGTATAGTTTTCCACACGGGAGCAGACAGGACACTAACATATGCTCACCTTATTCTTCCAAGACATGCGCTTCCTGTGTAACTGTTGGCAAAGCTGTTTTACCTGTAGGTTTTAAGTCCATTGTCCCACCGTGCATCGCAGATATGGTCGCTCTAGAAACGATGGCTACTCTCATGCCCTGCGGGGCTTTAGCTTTCTGGACTTTGTTGGGTCAGAGAATAGCCCAAGTGCAGAGCTCTGTTAGAGGCCTCGTGGGGATGAGGGGACACACACACACACACACACACACACACACACACACACACACCCCGTCCCTCCTCTGATCCATATCAGTGGGGAGGTGAGAAAGGCCTTCCTTTCGGAGCGTCTCTAGGTGGCACTTGCCCTAGCAAATTGCTTTAGGTGGGGCTGTTTGGGAACCTGCGGTGAAATGGGTGTGGTATTCTTTCACAAATAATGAAGGAAAACCGTTAAGTCTTTCTGTTTGGCAGATTTACCATCGGCTATTTCTCGGCTGGGTCCTTCATTGATGCTGTGTAACGTTAATGATGATGGGGGAAGAAGTGTCTGTCTCGGGAATGGTGTCCTTGCTGTTGGCAAGGTGGCAGTGGGCACTGTGGGCACAGTGGGCGGCGGTAGTAGCAGCGGAACTTGTAGACTTCTGCCTTCCTGAACTGGTTCCAGGAGGCAGTAACTTGGGAATCGCCATTGTCTCGTCCCGGTAGAAAGTGTGCACTGTGGAGCTTCAGACTGGCTTTGGTGGATCTTGCCTGTTGGGCGTGTGGATTTGGTTTGAAGAGGAGAGGCCATTTGTCCTTTTCAGAGATCAGTCTCCGTATTAGAGCCAGGGAACAACTTTGCTTTTCTCTATGGCTTCTGGGTCCAGGGCGAGGAACAGGGTGACCTGAGCTCTGGAACTTCTTTCACAGAGACAGCGGGGCATGCCTGGTGTGTGTACTGCACCCTAGGAACCACATAAATGCTACACCTATGTGAGATCAGTAGATCTTCCCAACGACTCTGTAAAATATATTTTATTACCTGGGTTTCATAGATTAGGTAAGTGAGTCTTAGCAAAACTTCAGCTTTGACTTCTCCCCCACTGTAGTACTAGATAGTGAATCCAGTGCTTTCAGAACATTGCAGAGTGTTTCCTGTCTTTGGCGAGGATATGGGAAAATTATTAAGAGAATATTCTATATTTGGTTTCCTTCTCTAACTTGGTATAGGCAAGAGAATGTCTGTTCTCCCTACACATCTCCTGACACTGGTAGTGTACTCAGATGACCCTTTTAAAATTCATATGGGAACTGTTTGCAGGCTCTTCCCACATGTTTTCAAGGCTGGAACTGTAGAGTGATCTTTTCCTGACCTGGCTGGTCCTTGGCCAAATAGGACATTGAGCAAGCCAGAAACCAGGCCCCAACAGAAAAAAGCAAAGAGAGATAAATATTTATCCTCATCCCAGTGGGATCCCTAGGTTTTCGGGATCAAAGGCCTACTTTGTGTGTGCGTCTGTTCTTAAGCCTTGGATAAGTATACAGAAGCAGGCAACCTGTAGGATAGCAGAGGCTCTGTGGCACCCAGGCTCTTTCATCCTCAAACGAATTCTCCACTGATTAAAAAAGGAAGAAAGAAAGAAAGAGAAAGCAAGCAAGCAGGAGAAGTAGGTTGGTTCTCTTATAAAAATGTAAGTTGTATTTTCTAAAATAAGAGAAGGGAAAAACACAAAGTAACAAAGAGAAAAGAAAAGAAGGCAAGGAGAAAGGTAAAAGAAGAGGCCCAAAATTAAAGAAAAACAAGAGAGAGAGAAATGAAGAGGCGTTAATACCAGGAATATTTTTGTAGAAAGATTAGGGTGGATACTATGAAAGGTGTTTATTCCTCTCTCCCTGTGTCAACTTTTCACGTTCCTGATAGTGACCTTTAAAGCATAATTTAAAAAAAAATTTTTGGATTGGAATCCAGTGTATCTGTTTTCTTTCTTTAACTGCTTGTGCCTTTGGTGTCATAACTAAGAATCCATTACCTAATTCAAGGTCACAAAGATTTTGACTTATGTTTTCTTCTAAGAACTTTATCTCTTACATTTAGGTCTTTGGTCCATTTTGAATTGATTTTTGTTTGGTGGGAGGTAGGAGTCTTTTGCATGTGGATTTGTACTTGTCTCAGATTTTATTTCTGAATTCAGCATATGTGTGTGATGTATCTATTATGTACCGGGACATGGGCTAGATGCTAAGGACAGAATAGTCAACAAAACAGTTGTCAGAACTGGGCATAGTGGTGCAGGCCTGTAATTCTGATACTTAGGAAACTGAGGCCGGAGGATTGCCACAAGTTCTAGGCCAGCCTGGGCTACATCTCAAAACAAACAAACTAAAAAAACCCAGTCATTGTTGTTAGAGTATCTCAAAACCCGAAGGACGGAACGCTTCAAGAAATTTGTGAAGTAAGGTTGATTTTTGGAGGACTTAAATTCTTATACAGAGGCTGTCAAAGTGTAAAATGAACAATACATTAGAATTACCTGTATTGTTTGTGTGTGATATATATATATATATATATATATATACACACACACACACACACACACAAAGTTAATATTTACTTCTTATATAACTAAAGTACCAATAATCACTGCTTTATATGCTGAAAGTTAGATCTGGTTCTTTCCTCTTAGATTATTGTCAGATATTTAAATATCATTTGTCCTTTTCAACATGAAGAAAAAAAAATTAGAGCTTTTCTGTGGCCTTCTTCAGAGATCCAAAGAAACGAGCCCATTGTCTCGCCACATACCAGCCTGCAGTTGTAGAAGTCATTCTTTCAAAAGCCCGCTGATGAAGAAATGTTTAGATGGGAAACATGATATATCTCTGGAAAGAGAAGTAAAAAAACGATTCCTTCATCCTAAATTGGACGCACTTCCTGAAAGAAGCCGTGCACACTGTGCTGGGGCGCGGGCGGGCCCCCGGAGAGCCGGCTGCAGCTGCTCTTCTCTCGGCTCCTCTACTCCTCCGGGCCGTCCGCACCTGTGGACTGACTTGGGAAAATCCTTCCCTCCTTACCCTGCAATGGTCTCTGCAATTTATTCACTGACTAGAGAAGGAACAAAACGTCTTGGCTCTAGGTCCTTTGACACTTGGAGCGTTTGTGTGGGTTGGATACCGTCCGACCTCACAACTTCAGGGTGCACGGGGGAGCCTGTGAGGAAAAATACCAGGACACGTCCGCACGCGTGTCTGCACTTGACCTGCGTGGTCCCAGAGGGTGCGTGTGAACGCTGGGAAGATGACTGCATTTTAACTTCTAAAGGGGAACACGGGCTGCTTCCCACAGGTGAGGTAACTGGACTGAAGGCTGCCTTTGTATTTTTTTTTTTTTCTGAGACAGGGTCTCACTTTGCAGTTCAGGCTGGCCCTGAGCTCACTATGTAGCCAAGGCAAGCCTCGAACCCAGCAATCCTCCTGCCTCTGCCTCCCGAGTGCTGGGATTAGAGGCGTGAGCCACCACACCCGGCACTGTGGTATGTGGCATTGATTGCTGGTGGGTGTGAGTCTCCATGCCCAGCATTGTATGTGGTTACCGGGGATCGAACTCAGGACCTTGCGCTTGCGAGGCAGGCGCCAGAACCACTGAGCTAACCCTCCGCCTGCTTTTGTATCTTCTCCAAGGGACTGAGTGTAGAAATGTGGTGATCATGAAAAATGCTGAGTCCCATGAAAATTCACCCATGGGTGAAATCATCGTACCCTCTCACCCCATACTGGGTATGGAACTAAGAACATTGCACTGAGCTGCATCCTTGGCCTAGTGAATTCATTCTTAACTTGAAAGGGGAAATAACTGGTATCAAAACCCAGGATCAACAAAAAGAAAGATTGATGCGTTAGCTCTGTAAACCCAAAAGACTTTTGCATGTTAAAAAGAAAAAAAAAATGAATAAAGCAAGTGACTCATTGGAAAAGAATATCTGCAGTTTATACCACAGACAAATAATGAGCTTCTAGAAACAGCAAGGAAAACAACCGTCATATAGAAAAACAAGTTGGCAATAAGTACAAACAATGCATAGGAAAAGAGATGGGAATGTCTCTAAAGCCTGTGAAAAAATTGTCAGCTTTGCTTTTCACACGTGAGATACAAATCGGGTTGCACTGTTTGCTTGTCTGACTGGCGGAGATCCCGGAGTTTGCCAGCTGTGGGGAGAGCTGCAGAGACAGAGGCGCTGCACCCCACAGGGGCTTCGCGTCCTCGGGGCGTGGCACACAGGGCCAGCCCTGTGAGAAGCCTTTGACTCCGCGTTCCAGAAACTTATTCTAGAGGTGCATTGGCAAAAATACGCAGGGACATAGTGGACTAGAAGTAACTCAAATATATGAAACCCTCAGTTTGAGCCTAAACATGTGGTATACGATAGAATGCTACGTGGTTATGAGAAAGGAATGTAAGCCATCTCCAGCACAAGGGGGGAGGCACTCATGTAGTTGTGAGGGTATATTGTTAGATGAAAAGAGCAAGGTGGAGAGACAGAGTATAATAAATATCTTCACCTGTGTTTGACAAAATCAATGAAGATATAAATGATAAAAATTTTAATTATGGGTGTGTATATAAGGGAGGGGGATGGTAAGGGGAGGTAGGAGAAGGGGAAAAATGAGAATCAAGTTGTGTCATATACTGGTACATATACTCAATGTGGAGTGTAATTGTGATATGTGTATATAATGTACCAATAAAATTACCAATAAAAATTTTTTAAAAAAATTTAATTATGGTTACCTGAAGTAGAAAGTGTGGAAAAGGGTGGAAGAGACAAAGGAAGTAACCAGATTTCTTGGAACAGTGGAGCCAAGTATATTATACATTTATTTATTTATTAAATAGTTTAATTTATTTCTTATTTTTAATTTTTTTTTTTGAGGTAAGTTTTTGCTGTGTATTTCAGGCTGGCCTTGAACTCACTGTGTAACCTAGGCTGGCCTCAAACTCACAGCAGTCCTCCTGCCTCAGCCTCCCAAGGGCTGGGATTATGCCCTGCCTCACCAAAGGATTTATTTTTCAAGCACTCCTAAAAATTAAAAGGAAAGTGAGACAAATGGACTTAACTATGTTTTAGAGTGGAAGGCATAACAACAGAGTAACTATTAAGCAAGGAGATACATATGTAAAACTGATGAGGTTAGATTGTATAAAAGTCATCTAGTCATGGGGCCAGGGATTTAGCTCAGTGGTTCTAGCATCTACCTGGCAAGCGTTAAGTTCTGAGTTTGATTCCCAGTACCACATACCACAATCCCGGGGGTGGTGGCTAATGCCTGTAATCCTAGCACTCAGTACCACACACCACAATGCCAGACCTGTGGCTCATGCCTATGATCTCAGCACTCAGGAGGCAGGAGCAGGAGGATTGCTTTGAGTTTGAGGGTGGCTTGGGCTATATAGTGAGCTCAGGGCCAGCCTGAACTATAAAGGTGTTTCAAAGAAACAAAACAACAACAACAAAATAGTCATCTAGTCATGAATTTGAATGGCAAGGGTGTTTGGGGCTAGGGTCAAGGATTCTCAAGCTAATAATGTGAGAAAAAGCATTCCCCTCCTGTGATAACTGAGAGGCTGGGAAGAATGTCCAATCCAGTAGTAATGAGCATTCCTAGCACTCACTATGAGCTTTTTAATTACCATTTTTCACTAAAAGGAACTATGACTTCTTGCAGAAATACGTGTTTCCAAATTTGGGTCAGGAAATGCACTATTTGTGCCTGGAGTTTCCTGTCACACTAGAAAGCAAAGAAGCCTGTGATGATTGCTAGAACCACAGCCAAAGGAATCAGGAGCCAAATCAAAAAGTCCTTTTGGGGACCATTTGACCATCAACAGGATAATAACTGCAGTGGTTTGAAATGCATCAAATATGTTTAAGTCCTTTCAAAATAATAAACTCATGTAATTGGCCACCTGTTAAAGATACTGGGGAATTAACTCGTTCATGGAAACTAGTAAATAAGGAGAATGAAGTGGTTAGTCTGTCCTATACACACCTCAGCAGTGGAGGGTTTCTCTTTTTAGGAGAGAATATGACTATTAATTTTTTAACAATCTGTAATTTTTTTAGACGGGGTCTCAGGCTGGCAAACAATCCATAATTAATGTAGGCAGTAATCATTTGTGCCTCCTAGTGGGAATACATAACACCTTTATTGAAATAGTCTTGCCCAACTAAAATCAACCTGAATCTGATTCAACCTCTTGATCTGATTACCCATTTACAGGAAATACATAGGATAGAGAAACAGTATAAAATGACACTACAGGAATACAGAATATTAGGATTTCTGATAGGCATTTCTCTTTACCACATTACAGGAAAGACGGAATGACATCAGAAGGATACAATGAAGAAAATGCAGACAAAATTAAGTTGTATAAAACAATCTAGTTTACTTGGCAAATTAAAAAGAAAAAGACAGAAGAAAACCTAAAAGAAATCTAAAAGAAATGTCAATCGACTATAGTGTGTGGGCCTTGTTTGGGCAAACCAACTATAAACAAACATTTATTAGATGATCAGGGAAATCTGAATACTGACCTAACAGTTGATGACATTAAAGGATTATTCAATTATTTAAGATATAATGATGGTATGGTGGTTTTGATTTAAAAAGGGCCCTTACCTTTTAGAGCTACATATTGAAATATTTATTTGAGAGGGATGAATTGTTGAAGTACTTTCATTGTCAGAGTGGGAAATTTCTACTTGATCTGACAGACCATGAGGAGTTATTTCTTGAGAAAGGATAGGGAATTGGGGAGACCCACATATATATAGTCAGTTGATTTTCATCAGAAATGCCAAGTTATTCATGAGGGGAATGGACAAATAGTTCTGGAACAGCTGTCATTCCCCAGGAGTGCGTTTTTTGTTTGTAGATGAGTGATCAGAATAGATTGGATGGGCAGAGTCTAGCCAAGGGAGAGTATCATAGAAATACAGGAGAACTTTCCCCCTAACAACTAAGAATTAATGTGCTTTGACTAACAGTTATGCGTTCTGTGGTCGTCTCTGGTTTGTGCCTTCCTAATTTTGGCTGGTATTTTCTTTTACTCTGTATATCACCAGAAACAAGAACCCTGGTAGTAAAAGCCATGGGAAATTTTCAACCACCAAATAATAACCTTTATTTTTATCCTTTAGAAGAAGTCTGATTTTCTCTCATGGTCTCAAATCAGTTCAATGCACATTCAAGTTAGAAGTGAAAGGCTTCTGAGAAATGCACTGGGACTGTTTATCTTGAGATTCTGTTCTTTCTCTTTGAACCAGACCAGAGCAAAGCCTTTCACACAAAGTTTATAAGCAAGTGGCTGAGTCCTTTTTTTTCTTTTTCCCTTTTGCTTCAGTTGAAGTGGTATCCGTGAAAATTCCAAAGAATGAGTGAGTGGAAGTAGTGAAGAGCCCTGAAGATTCTAGGTTCAAAGCTTCTTTGATCTCTTGATTAATGCTTTAGTGAGTTTTCTGGATTCTACTATTTTTTTGTCCCCCGCCCCCTCCAGTCTATCAGTCCTAGGGCAGAGGATATTGAGTCAAAGATTTAGAAGGGCCGGGGATTTAGCTCAGTGGTTCTGGCATCTGCCTTGCAAGCACAAGGTCTTGAATTCCATCCTCAGTAACCACATCCCTCAATGCCAGGCGTGGTGACTCACGCCCACCAGCAATCAATACTACATTATCACAATGCTGGCCATGGTGGCTCAAGCCTGTAATCCCAGCACTTGGGAGGCAGAGGCAGGAGGATTGCTGTGAGTTCAAGTTTTGCCTGGCCTCCATAGTGATCTCAGAGCCAGCCCGAACTACAAAGCGAGACCCTGTCTCAAAAAAAAAAGAAATAAAAAATGAAGAAGATGTAGAAGCATGGCAGGAGGTATAAGGGGTAGTGTGTGGAACTAGGAATGATTATAAGGAAGTGTCTTGATGCATTGCCTGTATTTGGTTGATTTTTTTGTTTCCAGTTTGTACATATGTGTGTGTGCAAATGTCTTTGTTCCTATGTGTATGTGTGTTACATACAAATATTCACTTTTTCCAAGGAAAATAAAGCTGTTGTGGAACTGAAGACAGAACTTCTATACATACTTATTGTACAGGCTTCTGTGTGAAACTGAATTTTCTTTTCTCTAGGGTAAATATGTAGGAAAATGACTGCCGAGTTATATAGTAAGTATATGTTTAACTTTATAAAAATTTCCTAGCTTTTTTTCAAATTGGGTTTCCATCCTGGTCAGCATTTGGCATTGTCACTTTTTAAAAACTGTAGCCATTTTGTTAGGTATATGTGCAGTGGGAGCTCTTTATTTTTCTTATTGCATCCCTACTAGATAATGGCATCAAACATTTCTTCATATGCTTATTTAATTTTACATAGTATATGTTAGATCTTTTGCCTATCATGAATTATGTTTTCTGGTTTGTAAGGTTTTTTTTGTTTTTTGAGACAGGGTCTCGCTTTGTAGTTCGGGCTGGCCCTGAGCTCACTATGGTGCCCAGGCAAGCCTCGAGCTCAGCAATCCTCCTGCCTCTGCCTGCCGAGTGCTGGGATGACAGGCGTGAACCATCATGCCCAGCACTGTGGTGTGCGGTACTGATTGCTGGTGGGCGTGAGTCACTGTGCCCGGTATTGTTGTATGTGGTTACCGGGATCAAACTCAGAATCCTGAGTTTGCTAGGCAGGTGCTGGAACCACTGAGCTAAATCTCTGGCCCCGACATTTCTACTTTTAAACCAATTGTATAGAGTAGTTTTATATTGAGATCTGTCATCATTTTGTGAAATATTTGTAAAGTGTAAGGTTAAATGACAGTTCAGTTTTTGCTGGTATATGTTTATTGTTGATGTGGCATCATTCTTTTGTTTGAGACAGGATCTTGCTATGTATTTTAGGCTCATCTTGAACTCATGGTGATCCTCCTGCTTTGGTCTCTTAAGTGCTGGGGTTATAAGCATGTGCCACTATACCTGGCTGTATCAGTTGTTGAATGGAGTGAGGCATGCTCATTTAGGTGGATGTGGGGAATTAGGGAAACTTTAGGTAGAAACATCCTGCAGCACAAACAGTTACACTGCTTGAACAGAACATTTTATGGCAAAAAAGGGGGGAGGGCCTGTCCTATTGTGCATTGTTGTCTTAAAAGGCAGTTTTCATTTTCCCTTTTTTAAAAAATCTATAACATAATTGTCCATAATTCTTGGGGATAGTGTGATTTTTTTTTTTTTTTTTTTGCTTTGTAGTTCAGGCTGGCCCTGAGCTCACTATGGTGCCCAGGCAAGCCGCCTCGAACTCAGCAATCCTCCCGTCTCTGCCTCCTGAGTGCTGGGATTACAGGCGTGAGCCACCACGCCCAGCATTATATGTGGTTACCGGGGATCAAACTCAGGTCCTTGCGCTTGCAAGGCAGACACCGGAACCACTGAGCTAACCCTCCGGCCTGGGGACAGTGTGATATTTTGATACATATATACAACATGCAATTAAATCAAAGAAATTAGCAAACCCATCATTTCAATTCTTTGGTACAAATATTCAACATGTTCTTTTAGCTATTTTTAAAATATGTAATAAATCATTTTAAACTACTCACTTTCTCATGTTAAAAAAGACTACAACTGAATTCTCCTATTAATGTATTTTTGTGCTCACTGGTCAAGCCTTTCTTATGCCTTCTGTGAGCCCCTACTCTTTGAAGCCTCGGGTAAATACTGTTCTATGGTCTAATTTTAGATCAGATTTTAAAGCCTCTGCACATGAATGAAAACATGGAGTATTTGTCTTTCTGTGCCCGGCTTATTGCATTTAACAGAGCATCTCCAGTCCTATCCATGTTGCCACATATGATATTTCAGTCTTTTTATGTCTTTGTATACACACGCTATTTTCTTTATATAGTCATCCATCTGTGGAGACCTAGGGTGATTCCACATTTTGGCCATTGTGAATAGTACTATAATAAACACAGGAATGCAGACGGTATCTTGGCTTGCTGATTCCCTTTCTTTGGATATATACCTAGCTACATCATATGATAGTTCTATTTCTAGACCTTTGAAGAACTTCTGTGCTGTTTTACATAATGACTATCCTGCTACTTCCTCCTTTCTAGCCAATAAGCTTTCTTTCTTTTTTGCGCCTTACTGGAGCTCTTAGGAGTTCCAGTCTGATGTTGAGAAGAAGTGTTAAGAATGAAGGTGAATGTCTTAACCAGGCATGGTGGCCCATACCTGTAATCCCAGCACTCAGGAGTCTGAGGCAGGAGAATCACCATGAATTTGAGATCACCCTGGGCTACATAGTGAGTTCAAAGCCAGCCTGGACTACATGAGACCCTGTCTCAAAACAGAAAGGACAACAAAAAGAATGAGCATCGTGGGGCTGGAGATTTAGCTCAGTGGTTCCAGCACCTGCCTAGCAAGTGCATGGTCTCTGGTTGGATCCTGGTAACCAGATATAATAATACTGGGTGTGGTGACTCATGCCCACCAGCAATCAGTACTACATACCACTAATGCTGGGCATGGTGGCTCACGCCTATAATCCCAGCACTCTGGAGGCAGAGGCAGGAGGATTGCTGAGTTGGAGACTGGCCTGGGCTACACAGTGAGCTCAGGGCCAGCCTGAACTACAAAGCAATACCCTGTCTCAAAAAAAAAACAAAAACAAAAACAAAACATTCTTATCTTCTTTATCTTAAGGAAGAGTCACTCCTCTGTGGGTTTTAAAAAAATGTCTTTTCCAGGTTGAAGACGCCCCTTTCTAGGCCTAGTTTGCACAGAAATTTTTTTTTTTAAGTTTTTTGAGACAAGGTCTCACTTTGTAGTTCCTGCTGGCCCTGAACTCGCTATGTAGCCCAGGCAAGCCTCAAACTCACAGCAATCCTCCTGCCTCTGCCCCCCAAATGCTGGGATTACAAGTGTGAGCCACCATGCCCAGCATTAGAAGTTTTATCATGATAAAACTATTTTTAAAAATTCATTGTGTATTGCTACATTTTAGGTGCACATTATGATTACATTCATGATGACAATTTATATCTGTACATAACGTATTTTGCTTTTTATTTTTTTCCTTTCCCCTTCCCTCCCTTCAACCTCTCCACCCCTCCCCATTTACAAAAGTTTTGTTTCTGCTTTTCTTTCTTTTTTTTATTGTTTCCTTTCCCTTCTTTCCTTTTCCCCTCCCTCCTCCCTAAGTCTCCTTCCTCTTTGAACATATCCTTTCTAATTTACAATATCTGTTACACAGTTTGGCCCTCATTTACACTTTCAGTTTCCTTACGCCAGAGAAACTATTTATTTCACTTAAGAGTATGCCCTCTCTGGCCGGAGATTTAGCTCAGTGGTTCCAGCGCCTGCCTTGCAAGCGCAAGGTCCTGAGTTCGATCCTGGGAACCACATACAATGCTGGGCATGGAGACTCACGCCCACCAGCAATCAATACCACATACCACAGTGCCGGGCGTGGTGGCTCACGCCTGTCATCCCAGCACTTGGGAGGCAGAGACAGGAGGATTGCTGAGTTTGAGGCTTGCCTGGGCTACACA
The DNA here is from genome assembly GCA_004025085.1 of Thryonomys swinderianus. NCBI lineage: Eukaryota > Metazoa > Chordata > Mammalia > Rodentia > Thryonomyidae > Thryonomys > Thryonomys swinderianus. The sequence continues at coordinate 13,554 of PVIC010018083.1, forward strand.
GTGAGCCAGGGCCAGCCTGAACTACAAAGTGAGACCCTGTCTCAAAAAAAAAAAAGAAAAACAAAAAACAGTATGGCCTCTCGGTGCATCCCTTTAGCTGTAAATGTCTCTAGTTTGTCAGTCTTTATGGCTACATAGTACTCTATTTTATTTATTAAAAAAAATAAAGAACTCCACATGTTGTTATCCAGTCACCAGTTGATGGACATTTGGGCTAATTTCTTTTTTTTTTTGAGACAGGGTTTCGCTTTGTAGTTCAGGCTGGCCCTGAGCTCACTGTGTAGCCCAGGCAAGCCTGGAGCTCAGCAATCCTCCTGCCTCTGCCTCCTGAGTGCTGGGATTACAGGCGTGAGCCACTATGCCTGGCACTATGGGGTGTGGTATTGAGTGCTGGTGGGCGTGGGTCACCACGCCCAATATCTATCATTGTATGTGATTACCGGGATGAACCAGGGACCTTGCACTTGCTAGGCAGGCATCAGAACCACTGAGCTATA
>PVIC010018083.1:14150-31884 GCA_004025085.1 Thryonomys swinderianus
TCTCCACGCCCAGCATTATATGTGGTTACCGGGGATCAAACTCAGGACCTTGCGCTTGCGAGGCAGGCGCCAGAACCACTGAGCTAACCCTCCGGCCCTATCTTTTTTTTAACCATCACATTTTTTCTTTCCCTTCTTTACTAGCCCCTACCCACCCTTTTCCCTTTGAATACTTTCTTCCTGTTTCCCAGTATCTATCATATGTTTTAGAACTCATTTATACCTTTGGTTTCTCATACAGTGATTTAGTTTTTGATAGCAGCCATTCTTTCTGGAGTGAGATGGAATCTCAGCATTGCTTGCATTTGCATCTCTCAAGGGACTAGTGGTGCTGAACTTTTTTCCATGTTTGTTTGATTCTTCTACTTCATCTAAGATATGTCTATTCATTTCAGATGCCCATTTTGGATTGTGTCTTTGAATTTGGGGGTCTGATTTTTTAAAGTTCTTCTGAGGAACAGCTGGTAAAATTTTTTTCCGACATTATGGGTTGTTTCTTCACTCTGTTGGTGGTTTCTCTTGCTATGCAAAAGCTTTTTAATAAGATGAGATGCCAGTTGTTGATTGTGCTAGCTCCCATGTGACTGAAATTTTATTCATAAAGTCTCTTCCTATGCCAATATCTTCAAGAGTTCTACCTAACCTATCTTTCAGCAGGTTTAGTGTTTGTTTTAATTCTTAGATCTTTGATCCATGTTTATTTTAATTTAGTGCATAGTGAAAGATATAGGTCTAGATTTAATCTTTGACAAGTTGAAACCTAGTTTTTCTAGCACTTTTTTTTTTTTGGAGACAGGGTCTCGCTTTGTAATTCAAGCTAACCCTGAGCTCACTCTATAGCCCAGGCAAGCCTCGAACTCACAGCAATTCTCCTGCCTCTGCCACTACACCCAGCATTGTGGTGTGTGGTGTTGATTGCTGGTGGGCATGAATCACCATGCCTGATACTGTGGTATGTGGTTACTGGGGATCGAACTGGGGACTTTGTGCATGCAAGGCAGATGCCGGAACCACTGAGCTAAATCTCTGGCCCGCTCCATCAATTTTGAAAGATAGTCTTGCAAAATACATCAATCTGGGTTAGAATTGTTTTCTTTTAGGGTTTAAAATACTTTAGGCTCTCTTTGACTTGAAAGTTTGTGTTGAGAAGTCTACTGATTTTGATAGGCTTTCCTTTGTGTGTGATTTGTTTCTTTTCTCTGTTTTCAGTATTTTGTTCTTATGTTGGACTTCTGGAATCTTGACTATGATATGCCTAGGTACAGTTTTTTTTTTTATCACAGCTAGTTGGTGTTTCTATATGTCTCACTTATCTTTACATCAAATTCTTTTTCCCTGTTTGGGAAATTTTATGTGATTATTTCTGTGAATATTTTCTTTATGTCTTTTGTGCTATTTCCTATTCCTTCATTGGCTGTGGTCAGTCCTAAGTTATTCTTTTTGTTTTTTCTAGTAGCTATTGGATTGATTTCTCATAATCTCTTGCTATTTCTAAGAAATTTTTCTTCTTGAGTTTGCTCACTACCATCCTGTCTTCTATATCTGAAATTCTGTTCTTATATTCACTTATTTTGTTGTGAAAGCTTTGGTGGAAGTTTTATTCTCTTGTATATCTGCTTGGATATGTTTCATGTTCTAAATTTCTTCTTTTGCTATGGGTATTCATGGTTTCCATCATTTTTCCTGAGTTTCTCTATTTTTTTAATCTATATCTGCTCTAAAATTACTAATCATGTCTTTCATTATAGTCACCATTCCTGTTGTTATCTGAGAAATTGTTTCTGATTGCTATTTTTTTCCAGAGCCTCTTTTGTATGTTTTATTACTTCTTTTGTTAACTATTAAGCCACCTTTAACTGTATGAACTAGACTTGTGGTTATATATTAAAATCTAGTGGCAACCAGAAATATGTTTGCAGTAAATAAGCCCTACAATATACTGAATTTATCCTCTGAGATGAAAACTTAGAAAGAGTTGGAAGTGTGTCTGTAAAGAAATAGACGGAGAGGGAAAGGTAAGAAGTAAGGCTACAAGACACAGGAAGATCATGCAAACTTAGGGAGACTGATAAAGACAGGAGGAAAAGAGAGCAGGAAGAAACAAAACTAAGAATAAAAGGAACTAACAGCAACAGAAAAACGGTTCACTCTCCTGTAAAAATAAGAACAATCTAGAAAAAACAAAACAGGGCAAAAACAGGAACAGGAAAAGAGAAAAATAAAAAAGAAGAAAAGAGATGAAAAGAAAGAAAGAAAAAAAATGTTCCCTTCAAGTCATGTCTCTGCTGTAGCTGGTCGGCAATACGGGCAGCATATAGATTGGAGTTGATTAGTCTCAGTGAGCCAGCTGTAGACTGCTGAAAATCAGGCTGTTTCCTGAGCGGGTGACCGGAATTGAGCTCCCTGACCTCCGGGGGGTTTAAACTCTGTGTGATTCTGCTGCAGGTTCCAGCCACCCTTCCCCTGCAGCAAATCAGAGTTCAGATAGGAGATGTTGATTCCACCCTCTTGCCAACCACTATAGGCCGCTGTGTCTTTACTACAGGGACTTGACTCTGCACTCTCCAGTGGGCTTTGGTTCTCAAGTACAAACGTTGGTGATGCCCTCTCTCTGCTGCTTACCACTGCACCATCTTCCTGAGCTCTGAATGAAAGCCTTCCATACTCTACTGCCCTCTGTCCCTAGCCACCTCAGGACCATGTACCTGCTTGTTTGCTCTGGACTTCTCTGATAAAGCTATTATGGATGTTGAGTTTTACCAGATGTATTTTTCTGTATTAACTGATATGATCTTGGATTTTTTTTAACTGTCTGTATGGTGAATTAATATTGCTCAATTTTTTTTTCTTTTTGAGACAGGGTCTCTCTTTGTAGTTCAGGCTGGCCCTGAGCTCACTATGGTGCCCAGGCAAGCCACCGCGAACTCAGCAATCCTCCTGTCTCTGCCTCCCGAGTGCTGGGATTACAGGCATGAGCCACCACGTCCGGCATTGTGGTATGCGGTGTTGATGGTTGGTGGGCGTGTCTCCACGCCCAGCATTCTATGTGGTTACCAGGGATCGAACTCAGGTCCTTGCGCTTGGGAGGCAGGCGCTGGAACCACTGAGCTAACCCTCCGGCCCAATATTGCTCAATTTTTAAAAATTGAACCACTTTTACATTGCTGGGATAAACCATACTTAGTTATGGAATAGTCTTTGTTTTATGGATTGGTGGACTCAAGTTGCTAGATTTTTTTTCTTTAGGCAAAGTCTTGCTTTGTAGTTCAGGCTGGCCTTGAACTCACTATGTAGCCCGGGCTAGCCTTGAGCTCACAGTGATCTTCCTGCCTCTGTTTCTCAAGGGCTGGGATTACAGGTGTGAGCCACCGTGCCCAGCTGCTTACTTTTTTTTTTTTTTTGGAGGATATTTACATCTCTGTTCATGCAGATATTGGCCTGCGGTTGTGCTGGTTTGTTTTGTTTTTACTCTTCTGACTGGTTTTGATATTAGAATAACTTTGTACTTATAAACTAAGTTTGTAAGTATTCTCTTCTCATTTGTTTTCTGGTAGATTTGTTATTACTTAAGTATTTGATAGAATTCATCAGTGAAATCTGACTGTGGAGATTTTCTTTTCAGAAGGTTTTTAAATACAAATCGAACTTTGTTAAAGTTATAGGACTATTGGTGTTTTCGGTTTCATTTGGGAGAGTTTCAAATGTTTGTTTTCATTCAATTATTTTCTTCTATATAAGTTGTTGAATTTATATGCTTAGAGTTATTCATTGTATCCTCTTATTCTTTAAATGTCTTCTGGATCTGTAGTGATAATTTCATTTCCGATTTCGGTAATTTGTTTCTTTTTCCTTTATTCGTCCGACTAGAGATTTATCATTTGTATTGATCTTTTCCAAGAGCCAACTTTTGGTTTCACTGACTTCTTTTTTAGTTTACAATTGGATAGATTTTTGCTCTTATTTTCATTGTTTCCTTCCTCTGTTTGGATTTGCTTTTCTTTTCTTTTTCTAGCTTCTTAAGAGAGCTTGTCTTCACTTGGACCTCTTTTTCTAATATAAGGATTTATATAAAAGTATTATATATTATATTATAATATAAACACTGCTTTAGGTGCTATATACACTTTGATGTATTGTTTCCATTTTTGTTCATTTTAATATTTTCTAATTTTCTTTGAGACTTCCTCTTTGATCTATGGATTGTTTAGACTTTGTTGATTTCCATTTGTTTGGAGACCCTCCTATTATCTTTCTGTTACTTAGTTCTAGTCAACTCAGCTATTGTTAGAGGACGCATGTTTTGTGGTTTCACTTTTTCATTTATTTAAAAATTCAATATCCGGATCTCCTCTTTGGCATGAACACCTGTAGATGCAAATGAGTTCTAGAAAGTAGGACAGCTTTTATAGAGTGGAATATTTCTATAGGAAACTTGGTGTGGGAATGTGATGAGGGGAAGGAAGAAATATGATACAGAAAGAAAATAAAAGAGCATGTATAAAGGGGGGAGGAGGGGGAGTGGGTAGGGATATGGGTAAAAATGAGAATTAACTTGTGGCATATACTGGTACGAATTTCCCAATGTTATATGTGATTTTGAAATGTATATAAATTGTACCAATAAAGAATTCAATTAAAAAAAAAGACAAAATTTTATGACTCAGGTTATGCTGTATCTTGGTGGATGTTCCATCTATACTTTAAAAATTCTGTTATTGAATTAGCTATCTAATTATGTTTTTCCCCCTTCCTTTACGTTATAGTTACTTCACACATTACATCTGCAAAATTGAAAATTTCACAAATGTTAAATTTGTATTCAACTGAGAAATATATCTTAACTGAATAAGAAAAGGGTAGTTTATTATATTTATTCAGACATTTGACATTTTCTGTTCTTAAATTGCTGATAGATTGGTTTTCTTCTAGTTTTATTTTATTTGTGTTTAAAGAACTAGACCAGTTCTTTATAGCAGATCTACTGGTTTAAAAAAATAATTTACATTCATTAGAGACTATCTTTAGTTTAACTTCACTTTTAAAAATAGGTATTTTCTTTCACTACTTTAAAAATGCTCATATTTCCTTAAGACTTCCAAGATTTTTGAGGAGAAATTTTCTTATTCAAATCTTACTTGTTTTATAACTAATACTAGAATATTCCTGAGTACATAAAACAAAGTTTTTACTTTATTTTTTGTTTTCATTATTTTATAATGATTTGTCTTGGAGTTAAATTCTTTTAATTTGAGCTATTTAAGCTTTGCTCATCTTCTTGAACTCATAAGGTATAACTTTGGCTACATTTGTGGAATTTTCAATCATTATTTCTTCAATAAAGTTTTTTTTCTGAAATCTTGCTTCTCTCTTTCCGAGACACTAATTATCTTTCAGTATTGTTGCACAGATCCCTCAGACTTCCAGAATTCTTTTTCCAAGGTTTTTCCCCCTGTTGTTCAAAGTTCATCCTTACTTCCTTGAGCAATTTTTATAGTAACTTTGAAAATCTTTGTCAGATCATCTCAGGTTCTGTCATCTCTACATTATCATCCGTCTTTTTTCAGAGTTGGGATTTTGTTCTTTGTGTATCAAATTGCTTTGGACTGGACATTTTGAATATTTTGAGACTTGACATACTGTTTAAATTTGTAAAAAATATGGGTAGGGTAAGGTGGACTGGGGGTTGAACCCAGGATCTTTGCACAGAGCTACATACCCAACCCTGTTTGGGAGGAGGGAAGGAAACAGGGTCCTGGTAAATTGTTGAGTTGTCCAGACTGGGCTTGAATTTACAGTCTTCCTGCTTCAGCCTCTCAGAGTACTGGGATTACAGGCATGAATCAACATACCTGGCTTAGATAATTTTTTTTCTTTTCCCTTTCTCTCTCTCTTCCTTCCTTTCTTCCTCTCTTTCTTTCCTTTCTTCCTTTCTTCCTCTCTTTCTTTCTTTCCTTTCTTTTCCTCTCTCTCTCTCTCTCTCTCTCTCTCTCTCTCTCTCTCTCTCTCTCTCTCTCTCTCAGCACATAATGGATGTGGATGGGTGTAGGCTGCAAGTTTTTGACCAGCATTCTCCAAGTCACAGTTTCAATGTCCTTTCTCTTTTTAAAGACTCTGCAGTGCTGTTTGGATCTGAGTCATGTGTGGATCACCCAGTGGCCTGTCTGGGTTGTGGGTGGCACTTATGGACTTTGCTATGTACTGAGAATTAGATCTCTGTGCTGTGGCTGGGCCCCGGAACCCTCCCTCTCTGCAGCCTCTCAGGCCCTTTCTGGTTTCTCAAGTTTCCCAGTCTTCTGGACCAAAGCTGAAGCTCTAGTCACCGTCACGTGTAACCGTGCCCACCCATGTCCAGGATAAGCGAGAGTATGTTGACATACGAAGCGGATGTTTCTACAGCCCCTGGGACCACAGGCTTTCCAGTGTGGAGAAAGGCTCTCCCCATCTGCTCTAGGTGCCCTCTGCCCGTCTGCCTCCACTGTGCATTCAGCACCCACTCAGGCTCGTCTGGGGCTGGGGTGGGAGCACAGAAAACACGAGAACAAGAAGTAGGAGTTTCTTTTTCACCCTCTTTCTGATTTTCTTCTTTCCCCTCCTGCTGCCCCTTTGAACTAGAGAGCTTCTCCTGGGGCTCTTTCTGTTCCTGTCTTCGTGCCATTGGGCTTCAGGCTGCTTTGAGTCCAACCCGAGGAGTTTTGGAGGAGAAAGGGAATTTTACCACTAATTCAATAGTGCTTTGAGTTCCCATCCACATCTGGAATCCCCTGCTACTATTTGCTTTTCAGAGTCTTCAAATAATTGCTTCGTGTATTCTACTCTTAATATTTGAATTGAATTCATTTGGACAAGAGAGTGAAGTGAGCGTTCGGTAGATAGAGACCCTATAAAGATGAAAAAGTTGTACTCAAAGGACCTTATGGCAGTGTGTTACATTTCTGTCACTATAACAAAATGCCTGAGACAATCAGTTTGTAAAGAGAAAAGTTTCATTTTGGGTCATAGTTTCGGAGATGGCCGTCTGTGGGTGGTTGTCCTTGTTGCTTTGGGCCTCCGATGAGGTAGTGCACGGTGGCGGGAGAATATGGTGGAGCAGAACTGCTCGGTGTGTCACCAGGAAGCAAAAAGGTTTCTGTTGGGGTGAGCCCTCCAGTCCCTCTGGATAGTCCCCCGGTGACCTGAGGACCTTTAGCCAGGCCCAGCCTCGCGAAGGTTGCAGTGCATCCCAAAGGTGCCACCCTGGGGACCAAGCCCTTGACACAGGCTCTTTGCCCGTAGAATTTACATTCACTCTATAGGAGGTGTTCGCCATATTGTTTTTAAAGTCTGTATTGGAATGAGGCTCATTAAACCTTTGTTGGAACTGATAATGATAGTGATAGTTAGGAAGATGATAACTTATTAATCCATTTTTATTTACAAAACATGAATGAATGTCAAGAATCTTTTCAAACTATAGCCAGAATATTTATCTTACATGGAAGTAATAACTTAAGAAGAAATAAACCTAAGCAATAAGGGCCAGAGGGTTAGCTCAGTGGTTCTGGTGCCTGCCTCGCAAGCGCAAGGTCCTGAGTTCAATCCCTGGTAACCACATATGCTGGGCGTGGAGACTCACGCCCACCAGCAATCAACACCGCATACCACAATGCCGGGCGTGGTGGCTCACACCTGTAATCCCAGCACTCGGGAGGCAGAGACAGGAGGATTGCTGAGTTTGCGGTGGCTTGCCTGGGCACCATAGTGAGCTCAGGGCCAGCCTGAACTACAAAGCGAGACCCTGTCTCAAAAAACAAAAACAAAACCAAAAAAACGAAGCAATAAGAAACCCTTGAAAAACTCCATATGTGCTAATAAACTCATTGTTTAGACACTGGCAGGTGCCAAGTGCTGAATCTTTTCACTGCTTTTATTAGCAGTTGGTATCACCTTTGCTTTATTTAACGTGGCCTTTCCATGGTGCAGAAGATAATGGATCCACAGTGCCAGGGAAGTGGCATCCCTGCCCACCAGCACTGGGTTTCTCTGGAAAGGCCAGGGGCTCAGGACACCTGCTCCTGCCCAAGTCAGCCTATGGAGGCCCCAGATGCGGCAGAAGTGGATTGAAAGGCAGGGACCCGCTGTGAGCTGAGGGGAACATGCTGATGCGGCCTACTCCCGCCTCCCGTCCTCCGTCTTGGACAGTGCTGCTGTCTTCTCCGCCAGGGTCTGCCGTGCTGCACTCACCATAAACGCTGATCTCTTCTGGGCTGTGTCCACTGTGCCCTAGGGTTTTTCTTGCCTCTGCACACTTTCTCATCTCGTTCTCTTTGCCTAGACTGCCCTTTCGTGTCCCTACCTCACTCTTCCACGCCTGGCAACCTTCTGCCCATCCTTGCAAACCTACATGAGGAATTTCATCTTCCCTGGACTCTGTGACCACCCAGAGTGACTTAATTCTAGCCTCTAACCATTTGCTTTTTAATGCTTTATTGCAGTAGTCTGTGGCAGTTTCTCTCTTTTTAAGCCTTCTTTCCCAGACAGCGCAGGATCGTGTGCATGTTTTGCTTATGTGGTGGTCTCAGTGCTGGACATAGTGTCTGGCATGTAGAAGAGGCTCGGTCTGAGAATGGATAGCTGGTTTGTTACCACTGTTTTGGCTTCTTTGCCTTCAAGACAGGATGGATACAAGATATAGCATGCCCATGAGCCTTTGGAATCAAAGTGGTTTGTTTGTTTGCTTGTTTGTTTTGAGCAGGGTCTTGCTTTGTAGTTCAGGCTGGCCCTGAGCTCACTATGTAGCCCAGGCAACTCTCGAACTCAGCAATCCTCCTGTCTCTGCCTCCTGAGTGCTGGGATTACAGGTATGAGCCACCACACCCAGCTTATACTTGTTTTTTTGTTTCCTCAAATATATCTTTTTATCTTCTTACATTTATTTCAGTGTTTTTAATTACTGGTACCTATGGTACAGAAAATAATGGATAATAAATACAGTTAGAGTTAATAAGACTTCTCACTATGTCTGGGCTCCAGAGCTCCATGAGTTGCTCAGTCATATCTGGTGTGTGCATGCACATGTACACACACATGTGCACACATGCACACACACACACACACACACTGAATCTCCACTTTGTGCCGGAATCTCTTGGGACTGGAATATAAGATAAGTCTAAAATCTGTGCCCTGGAAGAACTCAGTCCCAAGGGGCTGTGACTGCTCCTAGTGCTGCTGCCAGGTGGGCGTGGGCTGCGTAGGGGCTGGCTTGGGGACAGAGTCACCTATGTGGGGTGAACTGGGGGAGCAAGGGCAGAGGCAGCCCGAGGCAGACAGTGGATATATCACGGAAATAGAAAAGGGACAAATTCAGGGAAAAAAGTGAAGCGATCCAAGAATTAAACCTTCATTCAGTCTAACAATTAACAAATATTGATTGAACGCTTGCTGTGTGCCAGGTGCTCAGAGCCAAATCCATTTTAGTACAGTACTTAAGCTCTGTTGGGGAGCTTTTTAAATGACTACGTATCTTTTAAAGCAGGATAAGGGAAAGGAAGGGCAGAATCCCACTGTCTCATAAGGGAAGTTCAGGTGGGACTCCCTAGTATGGTGGTGTTTTAGCACAGACCCCAGTGAAGCAAGAGTGAGAAGGGAGGGGAGGCAGAGGCCCTGAGGTGGGAGTTTACTGAGCAGGGCCGGAGGGCGAACGGAGTTCTAGGCTGCTGGTACTAGCCAGGGAAGAGGGGAAAGAAATGCCTTCGGCAAAGTTGTTGAGGACCCAGTTACACAGGGCCTTGTAGACCTTCTATTGAGTGGTTTGCAGGGAGCCATTTGAAAGTTTTGGGCAGTGAGAGATATGATTTGATGTATACCTGGAAGAGATCGTGGTAGCGGGATAATGATTAGGAGGGAAGAGGAAAAGCAAGGGGCGAGGGAGAGGAAGGAGCCTACAAACTAGAATGTCAATAGAGAAATCCACATGAGAGATAGTGGTAGGGTGGGTAGGTGATAACAGTGAATGAGGTAATAGACGTTGGAATTCAGGATATATTGCAGATGGAGTGGTTGGGAATTTTGAGTGGATTATATATAAGATGTGAGAGAAAGATAAATTGAGAACAACCTCAAGATTTTACTTAGTGGCCTTTTGTTAAATGTTAGTGACCTTTTCTGAAGTCAGGGTTGGCAGGGAAAAAATAAGGGTTTTGGAGAAAATCAACATTGGTTTTAACCTTTTTGAGTCTGGAATGTCTAGAGATGTAGCTGGAGTTCAAAAGGAAACTGAAGATGTATATTTGGGGGCTTGTCTTTATGATACATTTACTATTGAAAATCATAGGACTGGATGAGCAGTTTGTTCTGGTGGTACCAGGGATTGAACTCAGGCCCTTGTGCTTGCCAAGTAGGTGTGGTACCCCTTGAGCCAAATGCCCAGCCACAGGAGCCGTGTATTTAAAATCATAGGACAAAAGAAGGTAGAAAGTAAGAGTTGTAAGAGGTGTGGGTGCTGAGCCACGGCAGTCAGATGGCATCTCAGTCTCTGAGATGCAGAATGCATGTAGATTAAGAATAGACTATGAGGAAAGAAAAAAATTGATGTTAAAAAAAAGAAGCAAAGCTTGTGTATATAAGGGTGGGAGGGTAGGGTGGGTAGGAGAAGGGGAAAAGTGAGAATTAAGTTGTGTCATATACTGGTACAAATTCTCAATGTGGAGTGCAATTGTGATATATATATATATATATATATATATATATATATATATATATATATATATATATATATATATATATATATATAAAATGTACCAATTTTAAAAAATAAACTATGAGTGCCCAGGATTTAGTTCAGTGGTTCTGGTGTCTGCCTAGCAAGTTTAAGGTCCCTAGTTAAGGTCCCCGGTAACTACACACCACAGTGCCTGGTGTGGTGGCTCATGCCTGTAATCCTAGCACTCAGGAGGCAGAGGCAGGAAGATTGCTGAGTTTGAGGCTTTCCTGGGTTACATAGTGAGCTCAGAGCCAATTTGAACTATCCGTAGACCCTGTATCAAAAAACAAAAAACAACAACAAAAAAAGAACAGACTATGGGGCTTGGTTCAGTGGAGGACCTTGAGCAATTGTGATAGGATGAGAAAGCAAGCTCAATGACAGAGATTAAAGGAAAAGGGGGGCAAGAAAGTTGAGAATCAGATACAGGAAGCTCCTTCAGGAGTTCCAGTGTAGGAGTGGAGAGTCTGGGAAGTCTAATAGGAGTGTTTCAGGGGTGTGAAACAGAGAAGGTCTTTATTGGTGCACAGAGATTCACCCTCTGCCCTAAGAGAGGGACGAGCAGAGGAGGTGGGTGCGGAGATGGAGGATTTGGTGTAAGAGTTAGGAAGTTCCATTTCAATTCTCTCTGTCCCTCTTTCCCTCTCTGATATGTATACGTACACTCCAAAATATCAGGAGCTACAAAGCTCTGTATTTGCTGTAGCTTACTACCTTTTCCAGAGAGAGACCTGAGCCTTTTCCTTCAGACTGAAGTCCTCTCCCTGCTCTCACATTTAGGATCCTAGTCTTCAGATCTGTCCGAACAAGTATAATGGCAGAACCAGAAGAGGTGGCCACGCCTGGAGTGTGATATAAGGAGGGAACGGTGGAAGGAGACTGATCGGAAGAACCTCCTCTACTCTCTTCAGAAGTTGGGGTCTCATTTTTAGGCACTAGGGAGCCACTGAGGGATGGAAAGTACAGGATCGTGACACGTGATCTGACTCGTAATATAACACGAGCCACAGCCAGACCAGTGGATCCGGGCTGGGTGGAGAAAACTGAGGACAGAAGCATGGTCAGATTCTCTTGCCATGGGCCAGGTGAACTTTGCTTCGCTCTGCTACTGATATTTAAACATCTATCTCTCCAAAACTGAGTCTGCTCTTCTAGAAGACTGAGGAAAATGGAATTAATTCAAGAAGTAATGAAGCAGAACTGTGTTAGCTGCCAGGCAAATAGCTGATTTCCTTAATAGGTTGAATCATTAATGGGGTGGGAGATTGAGGCCCTTGTGTGTGGTAAGAGGAAACAGATATAATAGTGGGAGAGAATGTGAGGTATGTTGGAACCGAAACAATCTCATTAGTTACTTTTAATATCCATAGACCTTCTGTGGGGACAGTTGATATCTTTTAACAGATGAGGGAGAGCTCAGGGCATTTCAGTCACTGTACACATTATACAGTAAATTAATGATATGCCCAGGGCTGAAGTGTTCTCCTTGACTCTCTAGCTCTTTATGTGGTTCTTGTACTGAAGCAAAATGATAAACCATGACTGTAAACCTCCTGCAGGGCTGAGGATATATATTACTCAGTCTTTAGCATTCAGGCTTAGATTGTTTCACAGGATTTCTACAACTTAAAGTGAATGATTTGGTTCTGAGCGCCAAGAGAAACATAATAGCGCAGTGAGTCATTATATTCCCACTCTGAGGCCCTCTGTGGTCCAGAGCATCTCATCTGCATATATACTTGGTTAATGAGTAAAACCATGGAGCCGACCCCAAGATGGCGGTAACTGCTGGGATTCCTTGATCCTGTGAATGTCCCGCCAAGTAATCACATACTGAGAGAGAGGGAGGCAACATCATTATAGGAAGTGTAAACATAGATTGCAGGATGCTAAAATAGGAACAGGGAGGACAGGAAGAGGAGAAAGCATGTCTTAGAATTGAAAGTTGGGTAGCTCAGATTTCCATGTGACACTATATTGTGGAAAACTTTGTGCTTAAGAAAAAAACTACATGTTGTTTGAGGTTAGTTTTAAGGATGCTTTACTGATTAAACCTGACTCCACAAATTGGTTATAAGATTAAATGAAATCACTCATATAAAACATTTCTACCAATGCCCAACGCACATCAATAAGTATTAATTGTAAATTAATAAGTTTTTTACTTAATGTAGTTTTCAGGAAGCAATAGATTGAGAAATTACAATTATAAAGTGTCACTTCTTTGCTGAATAACTTTTTCCTCCTTAGTGGGTATCAAACCCAGGTTTCACTCATGTTCATCAGTGCCCTACTGTGGAGCTACACCTCTAGACCGAAATGAGCAACATTTTATTCATTTATTTTTCACTACTATATGTTTGTAGTACATAATGTAACCTTCACTGTGGGGATACATAACACTTCTTAAGACCTTTTTTTTCAACTCTTGATTCCTTTGCCATTTGAGGAAGGTCCACCTCCCCACTTCTCACTCTCTTGTATTTTACTCTTTATAATTTTGGTTTCTTATTTAAGAGAAACAATGTGATTTTAAAGCTTATGCCTGATTTATTTCATTTAGCATTATTGTCTCAAGATGATCTATTTTCCTACAAATCACTCAAGTTTATCCTTCTTTATGGCAGAATAAAACTCCATTATGTATAAACAGCACATTTTTGTTAGCCATTAATCTGTTGATGGACATATAGGCTGTTTATAAGATTTAGATATTGTGCGAAAGGTCCTGAGTTCGATCCCTGGTAACCACATACAATGCTGGGCGTAGAGACTCACGCCCACCAGCAATCAATACCGCATACCACAGTGCCGGGCGTGGTGGCTCACGCCTGTCATCCCAGCACTCGGGAGGCAGAGACAGGAGGATTGCTGAGTTCCAGGCTTTCCTGGGCTACAGAGTGAGCTCAGAGCCAGCCTGAACTACAAAGCGAGACCCTGTCTCAAAAAAAAAAAAAAAATTAGATATTGTGAATTGCGTTGCTCTGAACATAGTTATGCATGTATCACTGTAATAATGAAGTCTTTAGCTCATTTGGGAAGATAACTAGAAGTGGAATAACTGGGTCAAATGCAATTTCTATCTGTAGTTTTTTGAAGAATCTCCACAATGATTTTCATACTGTTCATACTGATCAGTTTCCTACCAACAATGTAGAAGGGTTCCTTTTTCTCCATATCTTTGTTAGTACTTGTTATTATTTGACTTCTTGATGATAGCTATTCTTTCTGGAATAAGATTGGAATCTCAGAGATGTTGAGCATTTCTTCATGTATTTATTGGCCATTTGTATTTCTGAGAAATATCTGCTCATTTCAGTTGCCTATGTTTTGATTATTTTGAGGAGTCTTTTTCTTTGTTTTGTTTTTTTTGTTTTTGAGACAGGGTCTCACCTTGTAGTTCAGGCTAGCCTCCAACTCACAGCAGTCCTCCTGTCTCTGCCTCCCAAGTGCTGGAATTACATGCATGAGCCACCACACCTGGCACTGTGATATGTAGTGCTGGGGATCAAACTCGGGACCTTGCATTTGCTAGGTGTTTGTTTGCACTGAGCTAAATCCCAGCCCAGGAGTCTTTTTTTTAAAATTTTTTTTATTTCTTTATGTGTTACGGGTGTCAGTCCTCTGTCTGAGGAGTAGCTGAGAGAATTTTTTCTCCATGCTTTAGGCTATCTCTTCACCGTGTTGGTGGTTTCCTTTGCTGCGCAGAAATTTTTTTATACCATAATCCTAGTTGTTGACTCTTGATGTTATTTCTTGTGCATTTGGGATTCTGTTAGCGAGTCCTTATCTGTGTTTATATCTTCTAGAGTTTTACCTCCAGCAGACTGTCTTAATAGATAGGATTTTCATCCATTCTTATTTTATTTTGGTGTATAGTAATCGATACAAGTCTAGATTCAGTCTTCTGCATGTGTATTACCAATTTTCCCTGTACCATTTTCTAAAGAGACTATCTGTCCTCCAGTGTATGCTTTTGGCCCCTTTGTCAAAGATCAGATGGCTGAATATAGTGGGATTATTTTTGTATCCTTTTTTTCTGTTCTGTTGATCCATTTGTCTTTTTTTTTTTAATGCCCATACTATGCTGTTTTTATCACTATGTCTTTGTAAACCTGAAATCTGAGATTGTGATGCCTCTACCTTTATTTTTGTTGTCCAGATTGCCTTTACTATTCAAGTTCCATATAAATTTCAGGATTGTTTTTACTTTCTGTAAGGAATGCTCTTGGCATTTTAATTGGGGTTGCATTAAATCTGTATATTAGTAGTGTGGCCTTTTTTTTTTTTTTTTTTTTTTTTTTTTTTTTTTTTTTTTTTTTTTTTTTTTTTTGCTTTTTGAGACAGGGTCTCGCTTTGTAGTTCAGGCTGGCCCTGAGCTCACTATGGTGCCCAGGCAAGCCTCGAACTCAGCAGTCCTCCTGCCTCTGCCTCCCGAGTGCTGGGATTACAGGTGTGAGCCACCATGTCCGGCATTGTGGTATGCGGTGTTGATTGTTGGTGGGTGTGTCTCCACACCCAGCATTATATGTGGTTACCAGGGATTGAACTCAGGACCTTGTGCTTGTGAGGCAGGTGCCGGAACCACTGAGCTAACCCTCCGGCCCATGGCCATTTTGACAATATTGATTCTGCCCATCCAGAAACAGAATATCTTTCCATATTTTGGTGGCCTCTTTTTTTTTTTTTCCAGAATACTACAGTTTTCTTTCTTTCCCTCTTTCTTTCTTTCTTTCTTTCTTTCTTTCTTTCTTTCTTTCTTTCTTTCTTTCTTTCTTTCTTTCTTTCCTTCCTTCCTTCCTTCCTTCCTTCTTTCCTTCTTTCTCTCTCTTTCCTTCTCTCTCTCTCTCTCTCTCTCCTTCCTTCCTTCCTTCCTTCTTTCCTTCCTTCCTTTTTTTAGACAGGGTCTTGCTTTGTAGTTCAGGCTGGCTCTGAGCTCCATATGTAGCCCAGGCAAGTTTGGAACTCGGCAGTCCTGCCACTACCTCCCAAGTGCTGGGATTACAGGCGTGAGCCATCATACCTGGCACTGTGGTGTGTGGTACTGATTGCTGGTGGGCGTGAGTCACCATGCCTGGTATTGTTGTATGTGGTTACTGGGGATTGAACCAGGGACCTTGTGCTTGCTAGGTAGGTGCCAGAACCACTGAGATAAATCTCCGGCCCTCGAAGATTTTTTTTTTTAAATCTTTGTTCTTTAAAGAGAATGGTCTGTAGTTTTCTTTTTTAATTGAGTTCCTTGTCTGGTTTTGAAATTAGGATACTGCTAGCTTCCAGAAATGAGTTTAAAAATACTTCTTCCCTTTCAATTTCATTAAAAAGTTTGAGTATTATCATTAAATTTACCCCCAAGTTCTTATAGAATACAGCAGTGAATCCATCATGTCTTAGTAACAACAACATTTTTTGGCGGTAATATCATCAAGATTTTTTGAAGTATTTCCAATTGTAAAATGTTACCTTTTAGTCAGTATCTTCTTCCTGATGGCAACAAGAAGCCATGGACTGTTAACTTATTAAGATGTAGAAAAACAAATGAACTTACTGAATGCTCAACAGAGCACAGCGTTACTCAGTGCTAATCCAAGAGACTGTCTTCCCCACGGATCTGTTGCCTATTAGCTATTTATAATCTATAACAGACAGATGCTATGGCGATGACCACTAATGTATATTGAATCACAGTATGAGCCACTGTCTGTTCTAAGCACTATACTTGAATCCTGATTTAATCCTCCCAGCAGCCCTGTGAGTTGGGAACTTCTATTTATTATTCCTGTTTTGGGTAGAAAGAAAAAAAATCCTGATATTTACATATGCAGTGATTTAAGGGCAGAGTGGCATTTGAGTGCATCACCTGACTCAGAAGCTGTGCCCTTCACTGTCGTGCCACAAGTCCCTTTCTGATGTGTCTGCCCACCTGCCAGCCCCTCCCTTCCTTGGCAGAAGGGTCTCGATTTTATCTGGTTGGTTTACCCCTCGTCCGTGCCTCAAAGAAGTCGGCTGTGTCTGCATTTGCACGTGCTCATCCTGGTCCGCATAAGGTGCTCATGGTGCCCCGTTTCCTCTCGACGACATAGTGAGGGACACGCGACACGATCTGGCTGAAGGAATATAAGGGACAGCTTTCTTTGGGCTTCTGAGGAAACACCAGAGGAATCTAGCAATGTGGCAGTGATCTTGCCACCAGCCTGAGGGTGAAGCCGATACCCAGGATGAGGCATAATCAAGAAAATGGTGAGGGGCAGAGCCAGGGCCTGGCGTTGGCTCCAGCTGGGGCACTCCAACCTGCGCTTCCTGTCGTGGAAGAGAACAAGACCTCTCACCATCGAGTCCACATTAAATCGGCTTTTCTGTTCCTGGTAGCCCAAGACATCCTGGTTAGGAGCGTCCTCTAGGTGTTCTGCCAGCAGGCTGTAGGTATTCGGAGACAGAGACAGAAGCCCTCTGCGCCTGGCAAGCAAGACGAGCAGAGCGGCCAGAATCCCAGCCGGTTACCTCTAGCTGTGAGCAAGTGTGGTATTTAATCAGGAGTGTGCTGGTCTGTGTGTGTGTGTGTGTGTGTGTGTATGTGTACTGTTGTGTTAGAGGGCTGTGTATTGTTGAAAAATATCTAAGCATACCTGTCACTGTGTGTCAATAATAAAAATACTTTAAAGGATGATGGATATTTATCAGATAACGCCCTTTGTACCTTCCTCTGGCTGGTTAACCCCTGCAGATGTCATTTAAGTGTGGCTTCCTCTGAGAAGCCCTATCCAAATGTACAAACCATTAATTATTCCTTTCTTAGTGCCCCGTAGATTCTTAATATTTTAATGATTGATCTTTCAACTTATCTCCACCAGTAGGCTTTAAGCTCTCGAAGAAGGAAGTCCCTTATTAAAATGGTTGTCAGGAAGCTCAGGTGCAAGTTTAGTCATGGCTGTGAAATTGCCCTGGACGTGTTGGTCCTGCCGGATCCTGCACCCCCACGAGAACTGATTCTGAAGC
>PVIC010018084.1:0-32017 GCA_004025085.1 Thryonomys swinderianus
CATACCACAGTGCCGGGCGTGGTGGCTCACACCTGTAATCCCAGCACTCTGGAGGCAGAGACAGGAGGATTGCTGAGTTCGCGGCGGCTTGCCTGGGCACCATAGTGAGCTCAGGGCCAGTCTGAACTACAAAGCGAGACCCTGTCTCAAAAGCAAAAAAAGAGAGAGACAGAGAGACCCTGTCTCAAAAAAGGCATTGTTGAGCCAAGGATTTAGCTCAGTGGCATCATGCCTGCCTAGCAAACAAAAAGTCCTGAGTTCAATCCCCAGTACTGGGAAGGAAAAAAAAGTCATCATTTTCTCTTTGTTTTCCATATCATTTTCACCTACCTTGATATTAAAAATGTCTGCCAATATATTATTAAGCCTTTGAAGTTTTGCTAGTATAGCCAAGCATGGTGGTGCATGCCTGTAATCTCAGTACTCAGGAGGCTGAGGTAGAATCACTGAGTTTTAGGCCAGCATAGTCTACATAATGAAAGCAAGGTGAAAACTACATAGCAGGACCCTGTCTCAAAAAGAAAATAATTTACATGAAATTTTACTAGTATCTTGGTTATTTTCCCATTGCTGGGACAAAATACCTGATAACTATAAGGTAAAAGGCAAAATGCTTATTTTAGCTGTTGTTAGAGGTTTTATTACATAGTCAGCTGGCTCCAAGGCAGAGCAGGATAGCACAGGAGAAACAGTCCATAGCATGGTAGACAGGAGTTAGGACTCAGCAACAGCAGTGAGGCATACTACCTTCTTTCCCTTATATTCCATCAAAACTGAAAGCCTATCCATTAATGCCACTCACACCCAGAATGAGGCATCTGTTTTCAGTATATCCGTTCTGCTGCCACTGCTAAACCAATTGAAGCTAACCGTTCGGTGCACTAATGTAGTTATCACACCCTTAATTCATTATCACACACCCATGTCCAGCACTTACCCAGAGCCCCATTTAGGAGCACATGGGGTTTTGCAAGGCCATCTCAGAACAAGCCGTAGTACATAGAATTGAGAAACTGTCCTTATGAGTTATATAGCATTTCCATATGTATTTAAATCTACTTCTGGATTTTTTTTAAATCAGTGCTGGGGATTGAATCTAGTACCTCTGCTTAGGCAAGCTCTGTACACTGACTGAATACATGTAGAGTTTCTCTTCTGTTTCACTGATGTGTCTGTTCATGTGCCATCACACATTACTTTTAATTACAGAAATTTTCTTACTGTGGTAGTATCTAATAGAGCTACTAGCCCTCCTCAGTTTTTTTACTTTGAGGATTTTTCTTAACTATAGTAGTACATTTTTTTCCATGTAAACTTCAGTTTTATTATTTCTAGAGAGAAAAGCCCTGATATTTTTGTCTGAGTCACACTGAATGAATTTATTCATTCATTCACACATATGTTAAATATATATATATATATATATTTATGGATATCTTCCCACTCAGCTCTGGTTTGTATCTTTTAGGAGTGTTTGTTTAGGTTTTAGGTATTTCTTGTTGATGACTAAGATTGAGCCTTTTTTGTTGTAAGTAAAGTTCTTATTCTTGATTTTTTATGTGATTTTTATACCCTACTATCTTATTAAATTGATTCTTTTAGGTTTTTTACAAGTATACTTTCATGTAATCTGCAAATATGTTTTCATTATTCCTTTAATTTTTCCTTAACTACATTGGCTAATATGTTTAATAGAGTGTTAATAAGAGGTACAGTATGTTTCTCTATCTTCCAGAAGAGACTGTGGAAGCTTAGAGTTCTGTGATTTAAGATCACAAGCTAGCTGGGCACATACCTGTAGTTCCAGCATACTGTGAGGCCAAGCCAAGAGGATCGCAAGTTCCAGCCCAGGCTTGGCAACTTAATGAAACCCTATCTCAAAATAAAATACAAGCTGGGGATTTAGCTCAATTGGTACCATGCCAACCTTGGACACACAAGGGCCTGAGTTCAATCCCTGGTACCGCCAAAAAAAAAAAATTAAAATTATAGAATAAAACTTTAAAAAATAAAATATAAAACAAGGGAGGAAGGAATGTGCAACAGCCTTGAGTTCAATTCCTATGGCTGGAAAAAATCATGTTAGCCATGATTGAGTCTCAGATCTATTTGACTCCTAAACTTTTATTCCTTTCTGTCTGTCCTGTTGCCTCCAAAGCCTTCACACACATATTTAAAGGAGACAAGATTTCTTATAACTCCTAGCTATCTTCCATTCAATTGGAGGAGAGCAATTTATTATTTTGATGTGGGATTCCTAGCAAGTATGCCTCTTTTCTTGTTTGCTTTTTCTAGAGATTAAGGAGAATTTTTGCCACACTTTTGAATATCTGTCATCTTCTTAAATATATTTACTTATAAGAATTAGAAGATTTGGGCCGGAGGGTTAGCTCAGTGGTTCCGGCGCCTGCCTCGCAAGCACAAGGTCCTGAGTTCGATCCCCGGTAACCACATATAATGCTGGGCATGGAGACATGCCCACCAACAATCAACGCTGCATACCACAATGCCGGGCATGGTGGCTCACGCCTGTAATCCCAGCACTTGGGAGGCAGAGACAGGAGGATTGCTGAGTTCGCGGCGGCTTTCCTGGGCACCATAGTGAGCTCAGGGCCAGCCTGAACTACAAAGCGAGACCCTGTCTCAAAAAGCAAAAAAAAAAGAATTAGGAGATTTATTGTATTTCTTTGCTTACTGGACAGGAGCTCATTTTGGAAATGGAAAGCCAGCAGGAGAACTTAGATACCCTTGAGCACCTAATCACTGCATTGGGCTCTTGTGGTTTTGCACTGGACTTGTCCCAACACCAGAACAAGATACAGAATCTCAGAAAGGACTTCACAAAGCTTCAGAAGACAGTTCAAGAAAGGTGAGTTTTCACTTGTGTTCTTCAGTGTTGAGGAACTGTTGGGAGGGGTTCTTACTGTAGGGTGAATATCTTTTCTTCTCCATAAAGGAGGCATCTATAATTCTGCTACTGAGTCATGGAGCCCAGCATACTTGAAGCTCTGAGTTCTGAGGTGAGGGTAGGTGCCTCAAAATTTTACCCAAAGCCTTCCAATTCACTTGATAGTAGTCTTTGTGTTGCTAACCAGTGGATTCCTTCTCAGTAATGGAGCTGATTTCCTCCTACTATTTATGACCAAAAGCCCAGGTCTTCTGGCAAAGTAGAACAAACTTGGGGCAACAAGTAGGATTCTGACAGAATTTTAAATAAAGATTAAAATTAGAGGAAACAGTGGACATAATTAAGAGATATGCTTGTACTCCACTTGCTTGTTTTGACCACTTTAATTCTGTTTTAGAAAAGCGTACAGATTCTTCTGTGAAGGCACACAAGGGAATATATGACAAAGGCTGGTGGGCTTAAGTTTACTGTTGAAAAACAATGATTCCCCATTAGAACACCTCACCTGAGTTTGAGTATGAATTAGATTTTACCTTGGTTTGCATAAACACAGTCTTAATTTAGCAGATGGCTGCCTTAATGGTTAGAGGAAAACATTGCACTAACTAATACTTGGTAGCAGGTTATTTAGTAGAGGGTTTGAAGACAAAGGCCACTAAAGTTTGTTTGTCCTGCTTTTTAGAGATGTAAGGAACCAAAATCTGTAAGCTGGCGTTTGACCAACAGACATGGCCATTTTAGATTTTTTCCTCATTTATTTTACTCTTGGATGTGCTTTACACAGGGCTAACCGCCTGACTTCTCTGAGCCTCAGCTGGAGCTTTTGAGTTGGGACTTGAAAGAGTCAAATACCTAAAATGTAGCAGAGCTGGAACTGAGATCCAGAGCATGAATTCTTTCCATTGTATCATAGTACCTAAATAGCAGGCTCCCTTTAGTTTTTCTCACTTTCACTTTAGCCTAGAGTAAGATTGAAGACTCCTTTCCCCAGAAATGTCCAAACAAGGGCAACAGATTCCTGAGTTTGACGCTTCTCCTACATTATATGTGGTTGTTCAGCCAAACTTGCTATGGAACAGATTATGGGAAAGAAGAGCCCTATTAGGAAACCAATGCCTAGAGTCCCAGAATGAACTTAGTTTCTGCTCAAGTTGATTTTATAAAACTAAATCTAACAAGTAACAAAATGTCTCTTTGACAGAGAGAAAGATGCATCATCCTGCCAAGAGCAGTTAAATGAGTTCCGAAAGCTTATTAAGACTTTCCAAAAATGGCTAAGAGAAACTGAAGGAAATATTCCGCCTTCAGAGACTTTCGTGAGTGCTAAAGAGCTGGAAAAGCAGATCGAGCACCTGAAGGTAGGTGAATAAAAGGGCTCCAGTATTCTGACTACACCATAGTTTGAAAGCCTGTACCAGCACATCTCTAGCTGCTAGACAGATGTAGTACACAAAATCCAACTTACCTATCTGCATTAGTATAGAAAATTTGTCCATTCTCTTCACGTGATTCCCATCTAGCTCTTCCTACCTAGCACTGAGCACTGCAACATCTTTTTAAAAATCAAAATCAAGCCAGGCATGGTGGCACATTCCTGTAATCCCAGCAGTCAGGAGGCTAAGGGAGGAGGATTATTACAAATTCTAGGCCAGCCAAAAGTACATAGAGACCCTGTGTCCAAAATAAAATAAAATCATTTGGGAAGAAAATCTATAAAGTTTCAACTATGTACTTAATGCCTTTCATGCTGTGATTGATGAAAAAGACATCACTAAAAAAAAGTGGTCAAAGTCCAGTCTTTGAGAAGCATATACTCATTGTGTGCTTGAAAATTAAACCAAATATATATGAGCAGATAACCAGACATATCATCAGAAAGTTGAGAGAATCACTAGCAATACGCTGGCTACTAAAGGAGAAGTCAAGTCACATGGTTGGAAGATACCTAGGAGAATATAGTCAGTCTTCCATCCCCTGCAGAACCCCTTGTATGTCATCTTTAATTCGCAGTCAGCTACTCTCTGCCTATACCTATCACAAATACAAGTTACCTGCAGCCTTGACAATGCCAAGAGGTGCTCATGGTGGACCATTAGCTTCCAGTCATTTTTTTTCCCTGAAGTGGAATACATGTTTTGGCAGACTCTCTATATATATTCTGGAATACATATTTGAATTTATATATGTGTATATATATACACTTACATATATAAAGATTGGCTTTTGCGATTATAGAGGCTGCTCTTAGTATTTCATGAAGTTTTTCACGGTCCTTTAAAGTTCCACCTTTCAAAACAACCTGATTCCTCATGCTAACAACTTAATAGTAGTTATTCACATGGTGTCCAACAGATGTCACTGTATTTCCCTCAAAATTTTAAAATGCTTTCATATCCATTTATAGTTTTGAGACTGGACCTTAGGAATCAAGAGTGATTACAGTAAGTCCTGACTTAACAAACATTCGAGGTGTAAACTATCAGATACAAATTAAGCTCACATTACAAGCATCAGAGAGGGGGACAAACCATGGAAATAGCTTACATGTCTGCCAGGCATTGTCACAGTTGTGCTGCTGTGTGCTCACAGTACAGTGACAGTAGGGCAGTACACTCAGGTACTTAATATATTAGTATGTTTGACTTCTTATGGTTTGCATTGTATATTAGTCAAAGTTGCATAAGATTCATTCTGTCAGACTTTTGAACAAATCGAACTTATGAATGTTCTGAAACAATTCATAAGTCAGAAAATTACCATTATGAAAGATTTGATATGCAGTGACCACAAGTCAATTGGAGTTAGACTATATGAGCTTGCTAGATTTAAGGGGTTTTGTGTCTTTCTTTGTTGCTACTCTGCAGCTTAGAGACATGCAAACGAAGTAAATTGTCAGGGTTATTCACTATAGAGGATAGGATAGTATCCTTTTTTGAAATGAGTAAAATCATGCCATGGTAACAGCCCATCCCATCTCCAAAAGTTAACATGAACTGGTAATTTAATCTTAGAGCAGATGCCATTTTTTCCCTTTCTATGGTAGTTTGAACTCTGCCTCAAACCCAATTTAAAGTTCCTTTAAAAAAAAGCTTTGATAAATGGTCAAAGCTTTCTTTTCTTTAAGCGAGTAGGTTTATCTCTTATGCGCTCAAGAGTTTACCATAGTTTTGTAATAACATTTATCATAATGCAATTGGTAATCTGGGTACTTGGTTCTAGGAATTGTCCATAATCCTATCTTGCATCCCAGAGTTTGACATAGTACCTGATCTATAGTAAATGTTAAATGAGAGCCAAGTACACCAGTGTATACCTATAATCCAGCTACTTGAGAGGCTGAAGGAGGAGAATCACAAATTTGAGCCCAACCTGGGCAAGTCAGCAAATTCCTGCTCTTAAAATAAGAGAATGGAGCCAGGTGTGGTGGCTCACAATTTTAATCCCAGCACTTAGGAGGCAGAGGCAGGAAGATTGCTGAGTTTGAGGCTTGTCTGGACTACACAGTAAGCTCAGAGGCAGCCTGAACTACAAAATGAGACCCTGTCTTAAAAAAAAAAGAAAGAAAGAATGGAAAGAGCTAGAGGTGTAGCTCAGTGGCAGAGCATTTGCCTAGCATATGTGAGTCCCTGGGTTCAGTTGCTGCTACCACCCACAAAAAGATACATATGATAAATGAACAAGTGACTGTTGATGTCTTAAAAATTTTAGGTGCCACTCTTCCATTCCTTGACCAGCTCTATCGGGATTGCACAATGGCTAAATATAGAGCATGGTCTCTTAAATGCTTCTGAAAACTTTGGGAAATTTATGTAGAACTGTTAACCTTACTTACAAGGAAAGGGTCCCCAGTGTTAAATTTAGCTATTTTGTTCTTTAAACAGGATCTCCTAGATGACTGGAAAAGTAAAAGAGCACTAGTGGAAGAAATCAGTCGCAAAGGAACATCATTAGAAAATCTCATCACAGAGATCACAGCACCTGATCCTCCAGCCAAGACAAGTAAGTGGCCTCTCAAGGCCAAGTTCAATGCCTGGTACAAGGGTGGGGAATCTAGTGGATAAATGTCGCTCTTTGCTTTTGGCCTTTGGAGACACCTTTTTATTTAGTTAAAGTCAAATTCAAGGTTGGTTATAAAAATGGAAGTCATAAAGCAGTCTTTCTTCTTAGCCTGATTGGTTTTTCTGTATGCTTCAAAATGTTATATTCCATTTGGCCCAGTTAGACCTCTCAAACAAACATAGCACCCACAGACAATATATAAATGAATAAATGTAACTATGCCCAGAATAACTTTGTATACAAAAACAGATGAAGGGTCCAGTTTGTTTGGTTTTTTTTTTTCTTACTGTGTAGCCCAGGCTGGCCTTGAACTCACAGCAACCTTCCTGCTTTAGCCTCCTGAGTACTGAGATTAAAGGCGTGTACCACCATGCCTGGTTGAAGAGCTAGGTTTGGCTGGCAGACTGTGGTTTCATGATTCCTGATCTAAATCAGTCATTTTTCATACCTTTCAAAGTACTGTATTAATTTTTTTTGTCATTTTATTTAATATACTGTAGGATTTTTTTTTTTAACAGTAGTATATAGGGATGTTCATGTACAGGTTTGAATATCATGTAATACTGGTGAACAATTTTAACCCTTCCAGTCAGGGATACTGAAAAAGAGGTTTAAATACACATGTAGAGGTGTTGGGAGCTGCTTATTCTCATGAAAAGCTACATAAACTGGTTAAAGGTAGTAGATTAAGATGGGACATTCAACACATTGGAATGTGTAAGTTTATTTCCATTTCTAAATACTTAGAAATTTATCCAAATATTAAGTCTAAACCAAATGTTTACAGAATCCCTAAAACATCTTTGAAAATTAGTTAGAAGGCAAGGTATTTAAATCAATGGTTCCAGCACCTGCCTTGCAAACACAAGGTCCAAAAAAGAAAATTAGTTAGAAAATCACTATCCTGAGTTTTCTCATTGTTCTGTTCTAAGACTGAAAAACTGAATGTTCCAGTTCATTACATTTGTGTAGATTTTTTTTCTGTTTCATGAAGTACTTTCCATGTATATCATCTTATGACTTCTTTGCCATAATCTTGTAAGAATTATGGAAGAAACAGCAGTGTCTTCCTATCCTAGAGAGTAAACTGAAGGCTGACCATAGAGTAAGGCTTGCATACTGAGACAGTGACAGTCTTGGCTAGGGCTATCTTCTAATTACTAGCCCAGTTTTTGTTACTGTTTTTTAACTGATTATCACCAAGTTGCAATGAGAAATAATTTTTATCTACTTTTTAATTGAAAATACAATTAAATTGACATTTCAATCTTAGAGTAACCTCCCTAACAAATAGTTGTTTGTTTGTTTTTTTCTTGAGACAGGGTCTCGCTTGTGGTTCAGGCTGCC
Organism: Thryonomys swinderianus; assembly: GCA_004025085.1. Classification (NCBI taxonomy): domain Eukaryota; kingdom Metazoa; phylum Chordata; class Mammalia; order Rodentia; family Thryonomyidae; genus Thryonomys; species Thryonomys swinderianus. The sequence goes on from PVIC010018084.1 coordinate 8,315, forward strand.
CTTGAACTCACTATGTAACCCAGGCTATCCTCAAACTCACAGCAATCCCCCTGCCTCTGCCTCCCAAGTGCTGGGATTATGGGCATGAGTCACCACTCCCAGCATTATGGTATGTGATGCTGTGGATCAAACTCAGAACCTTGAGCTTGCTAGGCAGATTCAGAACCACTGAACTAAATCCCTGGCCCCCTAACAAGTAGTTTTTTGGGTTTTTTGTTTGTTTTTTTTTGTGGTTTTTTTGAGACAGGGTCTCACTTTGTAGTTCAGGCTGGCCCTGAGCTCACTATGTAGCCCAGGCAAGCCTTGAACTCAGCAATCCTCCTGTCTCTGCCTCCTGAGTGCTGGATTACAGGCGTGAGCCACCACGCCCGGCACTGTGGTATGTGGTATTGATGGCTGGTAGGCGTGAGTCACCACGCCCAGCATTCTATGTGGTTACTGGGATCTAACTCAGGACCTTGCACTTGAGAGGCAGGCACCGGAACCACTGAGCTAAATCTCCGGCCCAAGTAGTTTTTAATTTAATCTTGTATATGACTTTTATGTAGTATAATTGATGCACATAGAAGTTTTATTTTTTTAATTTATTTTTTCTTCAGTACTAGGGATCAAACTCAGGGCTTTATGTATGACAGGCAAACATTTTGCAAATGAGCTATACCTCCTTTTTAAAGTGACACTATCTTGTGAATATTCCCCAGATTTTTGCTTAACCTTTATTATTTTGTGACATGATTTTTACTGAAATCAGAAGTTCTTCTGAAATACAAGGAATCAGCTTGAGCATATAGATAAAATTAATATAACTAGAACCAAAAGCCTAAAGCAGAATTTATGAGAATACCAGATAAATTTTTTTTCCTGGTAGGGTAAGGAGAACTAGATCAGGAAAGGAAAAACAAGGTCCCTTTCCTTAGAAACAATATGAGAAGGGCTCATTTTTATGTATTTATTAAACAAATACTGCTTTTTATGTTCTTAATTATACTTACTGTTCATTTTATTATAATGAAGGACATTGATAGTAAAGGTAAATTTTTTTGGCCTTTTCATAAATTCTTACTCCAAAGAAAGACTCAATGATTTTTATAATAGTTCACAAAATTATGCAAGAGTCCAGAGAATTCAAGTTAGAGAGTTAAAAGTTCAGTTTCCTTTAGAAAAACTGGGAATCCTTACTGCTGAGGAAACACCTCAAGTGGCTTTGTGTTGGTTGGCAGCTAAAACAATTTGTCTCCGCGTGAATATGTTGTCCTGTGCTGTGTTAATTTCCTAATACCCAAGCTTAAAGTGAGTGTCTGAGAACAAATGCAGTGCCTGTATGTATTCCTAACACGTTGGTCTTGCCCTGTTTGTCTCCTGTCCTTCTGCTTAGGTTCCATTCTGCCCTCTGTAGGAAGCTCTGTGGGCAGTGTAAACGGATACCACACCTGCAAAGGTGAGAATGCCATTTCAACAATGCCTCTTTGTTGGGTGTGTTAGGACAGTGTTCTCGTTTGCATCTCTTTGTTTTCCAATGTGTGTGGAAGAACTGCTGCTGCCGGGAGAGCTGTGAGGACACAGATCTGGGGAAGAGCAACTGTAATGGTGCTCTGCTTGCTGACTATGGGCTAAATAGGTTGGGAGCCCCAGAACAGAAGTACTAAGGAGAAATACCAGCTCACTAGATAAGGTCGGAATGGAGAGAGTTTGAAAAATAATATGAATCTTTAAATTATTAAAGAAGCTATTCCGTGGGCTGGAGATTGAGCTCAAGTTGTTCTGCACCTACCTTGGAAACACAAGGGCCCAATTTCGATCCCTGGTCTCACACACACACACAAAAAGGTTGTGCTAAAGATAGCAGAAAAATACTGCAAATTCATTAACCCCAGTACCGTGCTAAATTTGACTTCTTATTGTGCTCCCCTCACTTTTGTTGTTTCCACTTTTTTCAGCACCTTAAGGTGTACACTAGAGTGTATAAAGCCTAAACCAGAAAGCAGACAGAGAGCTCTTTGCTTTCATAAGGAGGAAAATAATCACTAGTACACTGTGGGAGTAGGACAGATGCTTAATCCCGAAGTTCCAGAATGAGAGGCCAAGGAGAGAGCTTTTCCCCATCTCATTTCTGTATCTGTGGTACTAGATCTGACGGAGATCCAATGCGACATGTCAGATATAAATGTGAAGTATGAAAAACTGGGGGTCGTACTGCGGGATCGCCAGGAAAGCCTTCAGGCTATCCTCAGCAGAATGGAGGAAGTTCAGAAGGAGGCGAGCTCAGCGCTGCAGTGGTTGGAATCAAAAGAGGAAATCCTAAAAGCCATGGATGCCACTTTGTCTCCAACCAAGACAGAAACAGTGAAAGCCCAAGCTGAATCTAACAAGGTACCGTGTTTATATCAGCTATATCGCAACACAGAGATGAACAACTGCTACGCCTGTGTTCCTGCCCGAGGGAAGGCATCTGAGAATGAGATGCAGCCCACTCTCCAAGTTGTGATAAGCAATGTGTTTGACTTCCAAATGTTTAATGTTCCTTAACTTCACTACAGGCTTTTCTTACCCGTGAAATTAGAAATTGTTATAAGTCAGATTCAGAAACAAAACCTGAAACGTGTACAGAAAGAACAGTCACCCCAAGTACACTGTCCTTTGAGAATGGGATCTTGTTTTCCATATGATGTTATATGAGAGCCACATCATTCTCATCAAAGCATATTTTATTCTTGGACATTACTAAAACACTACTTATACTTCGTTCTTAAAATTGTTGTACAGGACAAGGATAAAATGTCAGAAGATATAAGACCATAGAAGACCCTGAACAAATTTTCTCCAGGAGTTCTAATATTCCATTTGAGCATAGCATTTTATCTCTCCCAACAACCAAAACATGGCCATCATCATATCTTGACACTTTTAGTGTACAGAGAATGCAAATACCTTCTTAATTAGTTACAGTACATGGATTTTTTTTTAATTTTCTGTATTTTTTAGCTTTTTTGAGACAGGGTCTCTCTCTATATGGTTCAGGCTGGCCTTGAACTCACTGTATAGCCCAGGTTAGCCTCACACTTGCAGTGATCCTCCTCCCTTAGCCTTCCATGTGCTGGGATTATAGGTATGCACCCCATACCCAGCCTGATATGTTGGATTCAAATAAACTGAATTCTGCTGTCTACATTTTTTTTGAGAACGGTCTCCGTGTAGTTCAGGATGACTTTGAACTCTCTATATAGCCTAGGCTGGTGATCCTCCTGGCTCACCATCCCACATGCTGGGATTACAGGAGTACCACTTCTGGCTAGATTTTTATTTTAAAGTAAATATTGAAGCAGAAATGATAACTACCTTAAAAATCACAAAATAGCTGGGCGTGACAGCTCACGCCTGTAAAGAGCCAGAAGCAGGAGGATTGCTGAGTTCGAAGCTTCCCTGGGCTACATAGTGAGCTCAGGGCCAGCCTGAACTACAAAGTAAGACCCTGTCTCCAAAAAAAAAAAAAAAAAATCACAAAATAAGAATATAATCAGAACAGATCCTATAATTGCCAGTCTTACAGTCATTACACACACATACACAAGACTTTTTACTTCCTGCCCTGAAACTCATGGCCTGCTTGATAATTCTTTCTCTTAGGTCTTCCTGGCTGAATTGGAACAGAATTCTCCAAAAATCCAAAAAATAAAGGAAGCCTTGGCTGGATTATTGATGACATATCCCAACTCACAAGAAGCAGAAAATTGGAAGAAAATGCAAGAGGAGCTCAGTAAGTTGTCACAGGAGTGCTTAACATTCACTAAATTGCTTGTCTACAAAACAAAGAAGTTGAGCACATTGTTTTCTTTCTTTTTTTTTTTTTTTTGGTGGTACCAAGGATCAAACTTGGAACCTTCTGCTTGCAAGGCAGGTGCTAAAACCACTGACCTAAATCCCCAGCCTCAGCACATCTTATAAAATAGCAATTATGTTTAGTTAAATGTAGGAACCAAGGAAGAGATTCATATAGGACCATAGAGGAAACGTGACTAGGAAAAATTGTTAAAAACTTGAAATCAGGTAACCACATACAATGCTGGGTGTAGAGACTCACGCCCACCAACAATCAATACCACATACCACAGTGCCGGCGTGGTGGCTCACGCCTGTCATCCCAGCACTCGGGAGGCAGAGACAGGAGGATTGCTGAGTTCCAGGCTTGCCTGGGCTACATAGTGAAATTAGCTCAGTGGCTCTGGGCTACATAGTAAAATTAGCTCAGTGGTTCTGGTGCCTCCCTAGCAAGGCAAGCGCAAGGTCCCTTGTTCAGTCCTCAGTAACCCCATACAACAGTATGGGGCGTGGTGACTCATGCCCACCAGCAGTCAGTACCACACACCACGGTGCTGGGCGTGGTGGCTCATGCCTGTCATCCCAGCACTCGGGAGGCAGAGGCAGAAGGATTGCTGAGTTCAAGGCTTGCTTGGGCTACATAGTGAGCTCAGGGTCAGCCTGAACTACAAAGCGAGACCCTGTCTCAAAAGAAAAAAAAAAAAAAAGGGCGGGAGGTTTAGCTCAGTGGTTCTGGCGCCTGCCTTGCAAGCACAAGGTCCTGAGTTTCATCCCCGGTAACCACATACAACGCTGGGCGTGGAGACTCACGCCCACCAACAATCAATACCACATACCACAGCGCCGGGCGTGATGGCTCACGCCTGTAATCCCAGCACTCGGGAGGCAGAGGCAGAAGGATTGCTGAGTTCCAGGCTTGCCTGGGCTACATAGTGAGCTCAGAGCCAGCCTGAACTACCCTGTCTTTAAAAAAAAAAAAACCTTGGAATCAGAGCTCTGGCTTTCTAGACCAAGCCAAACCGAGAGTCTACTCTGATCAAAGATAGCATTGAAGGGCTGGAGGGTTAGCTCAGTGGTTCCGACGCCTGCCTTGCAAGCGCAAGGACCTGAGTCTGATCCCCGGTAACCACATATAATGCTGGGCATGGAGACACGCCCACCAACAATCAACACCGCATACCACAATGCCGGACGTGGTGGCTCACGCCTGTAATCCCAGCACTCGGGAGGCAGAGACAGGAGGATTGCTGAGTTTGTGGCGGCTTGCCTGGGCACCATAGTGAGCTCAGGGCCAGCCTGAACTACAAAGCGAGACCCTGTCTCCAAAAAGCAAAAAAAAAAAAAAGATAGCATTGAAGATAAAAATAAAAATGAGAGATAATCTAAATATTCAATAGAGGGATTAGACAAACTGTGTATAAGTAATGTAGGTGACTATTAGCATGAAAAAATTTATTAATGTGAAAAATAATACAGTAAATTTTAAAGACTTTTATGATATATGTAACACATTTTACATGCAGTTTGCATACTTGTATGAGTCTGTTTTATGTGCAGTTGTGTTACCATCATTCCAATGAAGATACAAAATGTTTTGCCTTACTTTAGTTAAAACTTTTTAAAAGCTATTTTTAATTTTAAACAAATGTTAAATGTCTCTGGGGTCATTTCCTGTAGCATGTAAAGAACATAATTTGGAAACAAAGCCAGTTGCTGATGGGAGTAAAGGAAATACATTCTCTCATTTCCTCCTAACAGACTCCCGATGGGAAAGGGCCACCGAGGTGACTGTGGCTCGGCAAAAGCAGCTAGAGGAATCTGCGAGCCATCTGGCTGGCTTCCAAGCAGCCGAATCCCAGCTCCGGCCCTGGCTTATGGAGAAGGAGCTGATGATGGGAGTGCTGGGGCCCTTGTCTATTGACCCCAACATGTTGAATGCACAAAAACAGCAGGTCCAGGTGAGTATCGTTGCTTAAAAGTTTAGCAAGAAATTGGAGTCACATGAACCTGGATTAGAATGCTGCTCACAGTAAGTAGAGGTCATATGACCCTGCGCAAGTCATTTAATTTCTCAGAAGCTCACTTAGTTTTAATGAGATGTTTACCATGATACCTGTCAAACACCAAACAGCCAATAACTGTATTATTAATATCATTAACAAGGTAACATGATGAGTTGATATGACAAAGGGAACATTTTTCTGACTAATTGTAGAATCACAGTTAATTTTAATTCCCAGTGTGACTGACCCATGTTACTTGACATAATGTCTTATGTGCACTAGCATTAATTAAAGATTTTCTATTGGCCAGACCTCAAAAAAAAAAATGAGTATTGATCATCTAACATCAAATTTAGGTTAGTCAAAGTATGACACTTATAGAGCCAGTTAGAGTGATACACACCTGTAATCCTAGTCCTTAGGAGGCTAAGACAGGAGGATTGCCAGAGAGGCTAGGCTGAGCTATGTAGTGAGAGCCTATCTCAAAAAGAAAGTAAATAACCTTAAAAGTAATGATGTCACTTCCAGTAACATAGCCCTACCTAGAATCTTTTCCATGTTTTACTTCATTCCCAAGCATACATTTCTTCTCTCCTCTTGTCGTCTCCCAAGTTAAAAGCTAAGAGTAATTTTTGAAAGAACCCTTTCTTTCAGCCCTTGTAGTCACATAATTATTGAGCTCTACTTACTTTAAACACATTATTCTGAACTGGATGTGGTGGCACACACCTGTAATCCTAGCACTTGGAAGGCTAAGGTAGGAGGATTCCCATGAGTCCAAGGTGAGGGTGAACTGCATAATGAGACCTTATCTCAAAAACAACAACAACAAAAAGCAGGGCCGGAGATTTAGCTCAGTGGTTCCTGTGCCTGCCTAGCAAGTGCAAGGTCCCTGGTTCCATCCCTGGTAACCACATACAACAGTAAGGGGCATGGTGACTCACATCCACAAGCAATCAGTACCACATACCACAGTGCTGGGCTTGGTGGCTCATGCCTGTAATCCTAGTACTCAAGAGGCAAAGGCAGGAGGATTGCTGAGTTCGAGGCTAGCCTGGTCCACATAATGAGTTCAGGACCAGCCTAAACTACAAAGCAAGACCCTGTCTCAAAAAACTACAAAAAAAATAAATAAATAAAAGGTAATACGGCCTCAGTATAGAAGTTTATTCTTTGGAGCTTTCTGGATTATTTTCAAAAGGGGTTGGCACAATTCAAAGTCAGTTTTTGTTTTGACACTGCTTTTAGATGTGTTTTTTCTTTGTAAACATATTGGTGTCATTTCTATTACAGTTTATGCTGAAGGAATTTGAAGCACGAGGGCAACAGCATGAGCAGCTGAATGAGGCAGCTCAAGGCATCCTAACAGGCCCAGGAGATGTCTCTCCATCCACCAGCCAAGTACAGAAAGAACTCCAGAGCATCAATCAGAAGTGGGTTGAGCTAACTGACAAACTGAATTCCCGTTCCAGCCAAATCGACCAAGCTATTGTCAAAAGTACCCAGTACCAGGAAATGCTTCAGGACTTATCCGAGAAGGTGAAAACAGTTGGACAGCGACTGAGTGGCCAGTCAGCCATCAGTGCTCAACCAGAGGCTGTAAAGCAGCAATTGGAGGAGACCAGCGAGATTCGATCTGACCTGGAGCAACTTGACAGTGAGATTAAGGAGGCCCAGACACTGTGCAATGCACTCTCGGTGCTTATTGGTGAACAGTACCTCAAGGATGAGCTGAAGAAGCGTTTAGAAACAGTCACCCTGCCACTCCAAGGCTTAGAAGACCTTGCAGGTGAGTTGGAATGAGGAACACACTTCTGTCCTTATCAGTGGCAAGAAGAATCAAAGTGGCATAATAGTGGTCTCAAGAAACTAGGATGACCCTTAAGTAGCTTTTGGGCTCAGAATTGTATTAACCAGATCCTTCTTCCAGTGACAGAACTGCAATGGTCATTATACACTGAGCGCTCGAAATATGTGGAGCTTTACATAGCACAGTCCTAGAGATAAAAGCTCTAATACAAAGCAAGTCATTAAGTAGACTCATGCCTGTAGATGTACTAGTAGTTGGAGTTAACGTTCACCAAAAACCCTTTTATTTTCTTTGTATCAGTTCACACAAGTTAATCTTAGAATGTTGATATAGGTGTTGAATAAGATACAGTATACAAAGGAGCCAAGTTACATGCCTCTGTAGAGTCTCATACTCTCAGCAGACATTTTTAATGTCATGTTCAGGCTTGATGAATTTCAGTTTCTTTTTTTTTTTTCATTTTAGCTGATCGCATGAATAGGCTCCAGGCAGCCCTTGCCAGCACCCAGCAGTTCCAGCAAATGTTTGATGAGCTGAGGGCTTGGTTGGATGACAAACAAAGCCAACAAGCAAAGAGCAGCCCAGTTTCTGCAAAACTGGAGCGGATACAATCTCAGTTACAAGAGAATGAAGAGTTTCAAAAGAGCCTTAATCAACACAGTGGTTCTTATGAGGTGATTGTGGCTGAGGGGGAATCTCTGCTGCTCTCTGTACCGCCTGGAGGGGAAAAAAGGACTTTACAAAGCCAGATGGTTGAACTCAAAAGCCACTGGGAAGAACTTAGTAAAAAAACTGCTGATAGACAGTCCAGACTCAAGGACTGTATGCAGAAAGCTCAGAAGTATCAGTGGCATGTGGAAGACCTTGTGCCATGGATAGAAGATTGTAAGACCAAGTTGTCGGAGTTGCAAGTCACTCTGGACCCAGTTCAACTTGAGTCTGGTCTCCTGAGATCAAAGGCTATGCTGAGTGAGGTGGAGAAGCGCCGCTCCTTACTGGAAATACTGAATAGTGCTGCTGACATACTGATCAATTCTTCAGAAACAGATGAGGATGATATTCGGGATAAGAAGGCTGAGATCAACCAGAACATGGATGCCATTACACTAGAGCTACAGGCTAAAGCAGGGTTGCTTGAAGAAATGAGTCAGAGGCTCAAGGAGTTCCAGGAAAACTTGAAGAATATTGAAAAGAAGGTGGAAGGAGCCAAACATCAACTTGAAATCTTTGATGCTCTGGGCTCTCAAGCCTGTAGCAATAAGAACCTAGAGAAGCTAAGGACTCAACAGGAAGTGCTGCAAGCCCTAGAACCTCAGGTGGACTATCTGAGGCACTTCACTCAGGGGCTAGTAGAAGATGCCCCTGATGGATCTGATGCTTCTCAACTCCTACATCAAGCTGAGGTTGCCCAGCAAGAGTTCCTAGAAGCAAAGCAAAGAGTGAACAGTGGTTGCATTACAATGGAAAACAAGCTGGAGGGCATTGGCCAGTTTCACTGCCGAGTGCGAGAGATGTTTTCTCAGTTGGCAGACCTGGACGATGAGCTCGATGGCATGGGTGCTATTGGCAGAGACATAGATAGCCTTCAGTCCCAAATTGAGGATGTGCGGTTGTTCCTTAACAAGATCCAAGTCCTCAAATATGACATAGAGGCTTCTGAAGCAGAATGCCAACAAATGCTGGAAGAAGAGGGAACTCTGGACTTGTTGGGTCTCAAGAGGGAGCTAGAAGCGCTGAACAAACAGTGCAGCAAACTGACAGAGAGGGGGAAAGCTCGCCAGGAACAGCTTGAGCTGACACTGGGCCGTGTAGAGGACTTCTACAGGAAATTGAAAGCACTGAATGATGCGGCCACCGCAGCAGAGGAGGGGGAGGCGCTCCAGTGGGTCGTGGGGACTGAAGTAGATGTCATCAACCAGCAGCTAGCAGATTTTAAAGTAAGTCTTGCCTGTGTTTATTATAAGTCTTTTTCTTTCTCGTCTATTTCTTTGCTATTACCTTTTATACCAGTGGAGCATACATTTCGTTTCTGTCCCTGGTTTCCTTATTCTCCACCAAAGCACACTATGTGAAAACTAAATAGAACCTTAGACTTCTGAGCAGACTGATTCAAGCAGTTTTTGTTGTAGTTTATTTCACCAACTAAACAGAGAAAGAAATGCCTAAGCCTTATCTCTTAGGCAGAGAATTGCCTTGTATGATTTCTTGAGACTGCAAATTAGCTGGTTTGGTAACTGCAGTGAAGATATCTTTGGGTGTTTGTTTTTGTTTTTCAAAATAAGTTATGAGAAGCCATAAGGATGGATATGGGCTCATCTTGTACAGTGTTGATATTACAAATTTCAGGGGGGAATTACTGATGTGTTATGGAATAAAACATAAAATTCTCATGAATTATTAAATGAAATGTGGCTCTATAAATTTCCCACTGTTAGCAAGCTTCTTAAGCATATACCATAGATGAGCCATGCATGGTGGTACATGCCTGTAATCTCAGAACTCAGGAGGCTGAAGCAGGAGGATTGCCATGAGTTCAAGGCCACTTGCCCTGTAAAGCAAGATCCTATCTCAAAAAAAGGGGGGGAGTCTATATACTCTATAGATGTCAAAAGTGTAAGTTCTTTGTGTATGAAGACAAAAAAAGAAAATACACCCCAGATGCTTCAAAAGTTCTTTGTATATAAGAGAAGTACTCTTTTTGGGCCAGGAATGTAGCTCAGTGGTTCTACTGTCTGCCTGGCAAGCACAAGGTCCTGAGTTTGATCCCTGGTACTACACAGCACAGTGCCAGGTGCAGTGGCTCATACCTATAATCCCAGCATTTGGGAGGTAGAAGCAAGAGGATTGCTGTGAACGTGAGGCTAGCCTGGGCTACATAGTTCGGGGCCATTCTGAGGTACAAAGTGAATCCCTGTGTCAAAAAGCTTAAAAAAAAAAAAAAAGAAGAAGAAGAAGGAGGAGGAACAAGAAGAAGAAAGAAGATGTTTTAATTGTGAAAATATTTTTAGATATTCACCTGATTTCCAGCACTACAGTTTTGTGAGTCTAAATAAAAACAGCAGGGGATGACTGGAATCCAAGGTGTATTTGCTGGTCAGACACTTTTCTGTTGGGTCTTGGCTTTTTGTTGTAAATACTCAAAATTGCCACCTTCTGCCACCGTGCCCTTCAGAGTACATGAAATAGGTTGGGAAAAGATACTTTGAGCACTTTTATTTGTCACTAGTGTTAATTACTCAAATTTATGGAGCTGACCCTCCTGTCATCAGAGTAAAATTTGTTCTCCCAAAGCTGGTGCCTAGTCACATTCTTTAAGTTAGAAGCATAGATGGAAGCCGTAATCTCAAAACTCTGAGCTGAAGCAGGAAGATGTTAAGGTCAAATCCAACCTGGGCAATTTAGTGACTTAGTAAGACCCTGCCTCAAAATTTGAAATTTTTAAAAGAACTGGGCACATGCTCAGACAGGCCCTGGGTTCAGTACCCATTACCAATTAATGGATCAGGATGGATAGATAGGTGGATGGACAGAAGCACAGATGGAAAAGAGAATGTTGACACCAAGTCAAGCCACTGGTCCCTAGAAAGGTCACAACATGGTAGACATAATCCAACTGCAGAAAGATACCTGTTTCAGTAGGGCCTTTCTAGGAGCTTAAGGGCCATTCAACATCAAAGTGGGACATTGACTGAAGGCCCCCTTAATCACATTTGAAGATAGTGTAGTTTAGAGCAACAGAAATTATTCTGTATGGATTTCTTTTCTTTCTGTGGTCTTGGGGATTAAAGTGAGGGCCTTCACACTAAGCCATATTCCCACTCCTGTCCATCTGTCTTCTTTTGTATCTATCTCTGTCTAGAGAGAGAAACAGACACAGAGAGAAAAACAAGATCTTGCTAAACTGCCCAGACTGGGCTCATTTTCCACTTCTTTTGCTTCAGCTCACAAACTGTTAGAAATACAGGCATGTGTTACCATAGCAAGGGTAGGTAGAGATTTGAAGCCTATGAACAGTTCTTTGTTCCTTTTTTTTTTTTTTTTTTTAAGACAAGGTCTTGCTTTGTAGTTCAGGCTGGCCCTGAGCTCAATATGTAGCCCAAGCAAGCCTCAAACTCAGCAATCCTCTTGCCTCTGCCTCCTGAGTGCTGGGATTACAGGCTTGAGCCACCAAGCCCGCATTTGTGGTATGAGTCACCACACCCGGTATTATAGTATGTGGTCACCGGGGATGGAACCAAGGACCTTGCACTTGCTAGACAGGTGCCGGAACCACTGAGCTAAATCTCCGGCCCTCTTTGTTTCTTTTTGAAGCACCCTAGCTTCGTATCCTAGGGACAGGAGCCTTCCTAGTGTCAATTTGTGCATCTTTCTTTCCATTTCTATCCTCAGCTTGACATTAGAGATTATTCTGTAAGTATGTGTCCATTATCCAACACAACTGGATCTGAGTTACTTAAAATTTTAACTGACAGCTAAGTGAATGTATTAGCAAATTGAAGTTTATCCTTGTAGGTTCCAAAATAGTTTCACTTAACCAGATTCTACTTTATGTAAGAGTTATTTTAAATTTTATTTGCCTATTTTTCCTTATGCTATATTTTTTCTCAGTGCCATAATGTACCTACCATTAAGATTTGTTTTTGTTTTGTTTTGTTTTGTTTTTTATTTATTTATTTTTGGCAGTACTGGGGATCGAACTCAGGTTCTTGTGCTTCCAAGGTAGAAATAGTACTACTTGAGCTAAATCCCCGGCCCTAAGATTTTTTGTGTGAGTACAAGTTAACATTAAAGAGATATTAATTATCTCTACTGTGGTGATATTTTTAGGACTGCTTTGGTTTAAAAGTTTTATAGTACTGTACAGTTTGTCTATACACTTTGAATGCTGTATTGAAACGTTTAAGGCCTGTACACTGTGGTACTGGTTGGATCACTGTGTATAGCTGTAGAGGGGGATCATTTCTGAGTTTTCTCCCCTCAGCCACCATCATATCAAGTTTTACAGTCAGCTTTGTACCTCAGGTTCATCCAACCACAGACTGATAATATTTAAGGCCGAAAGACAATGAAACAAATTTTAAAAACACTACAGTATACTAACCATTTATATAACATTTACATTGATTCAGGTATCATAAATAATCCAGACATGATGTAAAGTTGTGTGAGAGATGTCAGAACTATGCCTTTTCCCATAAAAATCTAAATATATGTGGATTCTAAATATGGGAGATCCTGGAGCCAATACCCCATAGACACAAAATGGGTTAAATCTGTTGCCTCTTCCATCTAATCTTAAGTGATCTAGAAAATGAAATAAACAAGTCTATTAAAACCCCCTTAACTATTAGCAAGAATACAAGGAAGAGCCACCAGGTACACATGGTGCTTGGATTTGGTAAGAAGTTAACGTTTCCTTGGTTTCTAGAAATGCTCTGATTTTGATGTTGCTGGAAAATTTCAAGAAGTTACTGGGCATCACTGTGCTTTTTGTGTTTCAACACATGTTGCCTTATTATGCTGAGTTCAGTACCAACTTAGTTCTTTGTTATAACCAACTCATTTCATTAGTTTCTAAAAATAAGCCCTACCACAAATATTAAGAATACAAAGGCTGGGAGGGGACAAGTCAGCTGAGCACAGGCAGAGTGTGTTTATCCATAGTGGATAGTATTGGGAAGACAAGGCAAAATCCAGGAATGGAGTCCCTTTGTAATCTGCTTGAATTGGTTTATAGTTACCATAAAATGATCAGTATCCCTTCCAGTTGGGTCCGTACATCAGAAAGAAGCCCTGCACCATCAGTCAGTCCATCTTGTAAGGAAGTTAAAAGCTTTAGAGAGGTTTCTCTTTCTGCCAGCAGAGGTGCTTGAGTAGGAGTGGGGAGCACACTCCTTGGCTGAGCCTGTGCTGAGCTCATGGGAAGTAGAAACGACGAGAGGGGAAAAGCTCTTCTGTCAGTTCCACAACTTCTGACTGGCTGCAGAAAGAGAAGGTCTTTTTGGACCCATTCTAAAGACTTAATCAATTTCACGATACAAGTTTTGAATTGCTGGGTTAATGTGCTGTGTAGTCCAGCAATAGGCCAGACTGAGAGTCAAATTATTTTTAATAAGAAAAAAATGAAGATAAATATTTAAAACAATTTTCAGGGGTTTTTTGTTTTGTTTTTGTTTGTTTTTTGTTTTTTGAGACCGGGTCTTTTATAGTTCAGGCTGGCCCTAAGCTCACTAGGTAGCCCAGGCAAGCCCTGAACTCAGCAATTCTCCTGCCTCTCTCTGCCTCCCGAGTGGCAGTGTACCACTGTGGTATGTGTACCACTGTGGTATGTGGTACTGATTGCTGGTGGGTGTGTCACCATGCCCATATTGTTGTATGTGGTTACCAGGGATTGAACCTGGGACCTTGTGCTTGCCAGGCAGGTACCAGAACCACTGAGCTAAGTCTCTGGCCCCAATTTTCAGTTTTTACCCCTTTTCTTTCATTAATGAGATCATACTATCAACACATGACATGCCTGAGAAGAAGGTATCAGTCTGTGGGACAGACCACAGACTCTATTTGGACCTGGGTAACTCCACTGGAAGTGGTTACACTGGGAACCACTGTCTGTGGGGAACCTCCAGGCTTCCTGGGACTATGCAGTAGAGCTAAAAAATCCATGCCACAGCCATTAGTCTGTGGGAAAATTACTTCTTCCTTGAAAGAATGTGGAACAATTAGAAGTCATTATTCCTAGGGAAGGTTTTCTTTCCCTCATTTAGCCTGAATATTAAATCTGGCCAGCCAGTGAGGATCAGTTGGGAATGGAAAAGTCTTTTTTTCTGTGAGCAAACAAAGACCCAAGCCCTCCTGAGCTCAGACCTTTACTGGGTTCAGCTCTCTGCTGGAAGTAGAGAGCAAGAAGCCTGTCTAGAAATCGTAATGAGAGCATTGAGGATGTTTTCAGAAAACTGAGAGGAAAAGCCTGACTAACCTCTTCAGGAAATTCCGTTTTCCTGAACAAGAGAGTCTCTGATTATTGAGGAAAAGGAATTGTATGTTCCTCACAGGAGACTAAGGATAAAGGAAGAACCTTTTTATCACTAATACTTGAGCCAAAGAATCCCCCAATATGAACTTCCTGGGAAGAGTACAAAAAGTAAAATCTGTTAAGTCCAGGGCTTACAAGAGACTCTCCTCATTTTGTAATTGCCCAAGAGACTTGCACAGGTCAAGAATTGACATTTTGAGGCTTAACTCTATCCCTCCCTTGTGTGCCTGCTCTGCCACAAGAACCATGCTGGTCTTTCAGGCAGAAAGTACATGATAGTTTTGGCATCACGCTGGCAAGCAGCAGCATCAAGAAACCTGGACACAGCTTCTGCTGTGTTCATGATTCAGGCCAGGCTTCATATTCACATTCTACCGCTCAGTGGTACACAGAGGGAAAGATGGAAACCTTTCCAGGCTCAGTGAGTTTTTCACAGTCGCTCACTTCACCTAGAAGTATATCTGAAGTGACCAAGCGAGACTTTGCCTGCCTTATCTTTGGCTGGATTGGTGGGCATTAGGCACAGCCACGGGCTTCCTTGTAACAGTTCTCACTCCTGATTCAGAATGATCAGAGCTCAAATCAGGGACAAATCAGCTCAAATCAGTACATTTGCAGCTTCTGTCTGGGAGAGTTACATATCCTATTGTAAAGCTAAAACAAGGAAGTTCTTTATTTAAACTGCTTTATTCCATTTTTGCCTTGTAGTAGGCAAGCTTCAACTGCCCTATCAGTCAGAACATGTGAAAACCTTTGGGAGATAGGGCAGGCGTGGAGCCCAAAGACTGCCAGTTTGCACATAAATACTTGCTCCCTCTTTTCAAATGGTTATGAAAGCAATTCAGCTCATCTGCAGTCTTTGCAGTTACTATACCCTGAGATGCAGGTGAATATACTCAGTAGAGAACAAAGTAAATTAGGTCAGTTCTGTCTACTTTTGCTGGGAGAGAAGGGAAATCAAACTTGGAATCTGAGGCATCCCCAACTTTACAGCAGCCAAGAAAAGGTAAGTAGGTTGTTTCTTCCTTAAACAAGACACCACCAATAAGAAGTAGGATGCAGAGAAATAAAGAAAATACCACAGAACTGAATTTCTCAACTTAGGCACTACTGACACTTGGGCTGGGTTGCTTTTTGTTATACTGAGTTGTCTTTTGCTTTGTAGGTAGGATGTTTAGCAGCATCTCTGACCTGTAACTACTAGAAATAGCTTCAAAATTATCTCCAGACAATGCCAAATGCCACCTGAAAGGCAGAATTACCCTCTTGAGAACTACTGCCCTAGAAGGAAATTGCCACCAGTGTGTGAGGCACTTGCCTTGTGACTCAGTTGCTTAGTAGGAGATTAAGCTAAATATTTATATAGCAAGCAGCTTCCTGATAATCTGATTATGACTGTGTAGTAGTAACAATCATCCTAAATCAGCCTTTGTTTAGGCCAGCCCCTGAATTCTTCATAGTAGCTGGTGTTAATCTGCGTCTAGTTTTAAATATCTAGTCACTTTCCCTGGCATGTGAAATTTGCCTGCAGTTGCTGATGCAGATGTTTGGCTAATGATACGTATCTGAAGAGAAGAGCAACATCCCTATTAGAAATACTTCAAGGAGCTTCCTTGTTCTGTGTTTTTAAGTGGTGACTACACTGTGTCAGTTGTTCTCTGCAGCCAGCCTAGAGTTTGGCTGCTGATATTTATAACTGTGGTGACCATCCCCCCCACAGAGAATTCCAATGCTGTGTAATAATCCTCTCCACCCCCACTATACCAACTGGATCAGGAGAAGGCAAAGGAGCCTGTAGGGCCTGTAAATTTGTTTGATATTGACTGTTTTCCAGCTCTCCTTTAAAGGATTGCCACTTCAGATTTTAAAATACAAGCACCATAAGCACAATCCCAGGCCTATAGCCACTGCATCATCTTAAAAAGGTCTCATGTCTCAGTGAAAGTAGTAAAACAAATGGAAAGCCTTCAGGAAAGCAATGATAGATTTCACAAAAAATATTTCTGGAAATTTTGATAGCAGAGTGAGTCTTTAAAGCAACAAGCAAGCTGGGCATAGTGGTGTACACATGTAATCCCAGCACTCATGAGGCTGAATCAGGAGGATCACCCTGAGTTTTAGGCCAGCCTGCACTACATAGTAAGATCAAGGCCAGTCTGAACTACATGGTAATATTGTGCCTCAAAAAACTTAAACCAACAAGTAAATATATTTTCACCCAAAGAAATGGACTAAGCAATTTGAGTTTACTGAAATTATTCACATACAGTATCAGTAACTAATGTTCAAAACTAAAATTCATCAAATGACTTTGTCTAAGAAGGAAGAAAAATCTGTTCAGGAAAACTAGAATATACCCTATACAGTACCTGTATTATCACTGAGCATTTTGCTTAGTGAACTTGGTTAACTATACCGTTTCTTGTTGTGTCTTCAAATGTGTGGTAAAGGTCTCAGTCTGGCCTTGGAGTTACAGAAAAAAATAATTCTGGAGCTGAGCAGTGGCGCATGCCTGTAGTCCCAACTGTTCAGAAGACTGAGCCAGGAGGATCCCTTGAGCCCAGAAGTTTGAGACAAGCTTAAACCAATACAATGAGACCTCATTACACAAAGAAGAAAAACATTCTGGGCTTTTTTTTTCTTTCTGTACAAGAGATTGTACTCAGGGTCTTGTATACAGGACAGGCATCCTATCACTTATCTGCATTCCCAGCCCCCATATTAACTTCTGTTTTGAGATGAAGTCTGGCTAATTTACCTGAGCTGACCTTGACCTTGTGATCCTCCTACCTCAGCCTCCTAAATTACCGGATTTATAGGTGTGTGTGTTATGGAGCCAGATTATCCTGAGCACTTTCCCAGTAGCTAGCTAGTGCCTGAGCTGTAAGCCTTCAACCTCTGGGAAGTGTGACGAGGAGCTCAGAAGGGCCCTTGATGTTACAGTTGGCTACTTCACCAGGAAAAAAATGAGTCCACCAAGCAATTGAGTCAGGTGTCCACACCAAAGCATCACTGTCCCAAACAGCTTTCTCCTGCCAAATGGATTCTTCCCAAGTCTCAGCTGTCCTGGTTAGAAAAATGTAGCTATGAGGAGAATGTACTTCTTCCCCACCTTCCTTAAGACTTTGCTACAACGTTGTTTTTTCAGATAATGAATCTCTGGTATTGGCTGTGCAAGATTAACAGGTACACTTATTCCTGGGCCCTCACAAACTATTTTCCTGCCACCAGTACTATTTCAGATGTGGCTCTTCGGGAATTTGGGGCTCTGAGGAGTGACAGCAAGTGCTACAAGGTGATGCTTCATGAGTCCTTTTGTGCAGATTAGAAAGGGTTCCACGGCCCTTTTCAGCCCATCCTTATTGAGTGGGAGCTCTATGCTGGTTCCTGGGTGGATGCTGGGTTTTATGGTGGTCTTTAGTCAATAATGGGGAATGGAATACACACAAAGAATTGTGGTAGTAATAGGGTAGTCCTAAGTACTTAGAGAAAGACCAAGAACCAATATGATCTCTAATAGTCCCTCTGCCAGGTTGACACTTAA
Source organism: Thryonomys swinderianus (assembly GCA_004025085.1). Lineage (NCBI taxonomy): Eukaryota > Metazoa > Chordata > Mammalia > Rodentia > Thryonomyidae > Thryonomys > Thryonomys swinderianus. The sequence goes on from PVIC010018084.1 coordinate 26,521, forward strand.
AAATCCCAATTTGGGGGGCCAGAGATTTAGCTCTGTGATTCTAGCACATTCCTAGCAAGTGCAAGGTCCCTGGTTCAATCCCCATTAACCACATACATCAATATCGGGTGTGGTGACTCACACCTACCACCAATTGGTACCACGTACCACAGTGTTGGGCGTGGAGGCTCAAGCCTCACTCAGCACTCAGGAGGCAGAGGCAGGAGGATTGCTGAGTTCAAGGCTTGCCTGGCTACACAGCTCAGGGCCAGCCTGAACTACAAAGTGAGACCCTGTCTGGGGGGGGGGGAAATCCCAATTTGCAGATCAGAAAATTGAGACTTGAAGAGGTTAAAAACATTTTGTTCACATCATATAAGAAGCAAGCATTCAAGTTGAGATTGGTTTATGGTTTATTTTTTCTCCTCCTTTTGTAGCATTGGGATAGAATTGGGATTGCAAAGGCCTTTTGATACCAAAGTTCATGTTGTCAGGTGAGGTAGTTTTGCTCTTAGGGAATATTCAGCAACATCCACATATATATTTTATCATCCCATGAGAGGAAGCTGCATAATTCTAACTTCTAGTGAGTGCTGCTAAACATACTGCAGTGCATAGGATGGTCCCTTACAATGAAAAAGATTACTCAGCCCCCTTGAAGAAGGACGGGAGATTTGTTGTTTGCCTTCCTTCAGATTCCATGCCAAGGAAGAGGCAACTGATGAAATAGTTTCAGAATAGTGCCTAGCGAAGCTTTTGTGGCTTTCCTCCCCTTTTTCAAAAATTAGTTAAGAAATAATGCTATTGAGAGTGACTTATACAGATATAGTGGATGATGATCTTGGTGAACTAATTTGAGTCAGTAACTAAAGAATTCTCTCCATGCTTGACCAGTCCCCACCCCACCCTGCCGCAGGGTTCCTGCTGTGGAAATCTGTCAGCTGTGTATCTCAAGCTACTTCCTGTAGGGTGTGTTGTGGAATGGCATCAGCCCCTGCCAGCTAAGAGTACTGATCTCAGTGTGATTTTATCAGACTCTTGTCTCTTTTAAGCCTGGCTGTGTGGAACAAAGAACCTTCTGTTAGGAAAGCAGAGAGCTGGTATGATTGGACAGCTAGTGTGTACGCACATGGTTCCCACAGTAAAAGCAGACATGAATTACGCTGCAGCCTTTTAAAAACTTGGTTTTCTGAGATGGATTTCCTGTAATCACTCTTTCTCTGGGTGCTGAATGCTTATCTTTTCCAGTGATCAATGCAAGAACCATCTGATCTGATTAATTAAATAGTGGTATCCTTCAGAACTGGTTTATTGGGCCAGGATTTAGCTCAATGGATACCGCTTCTGCCTGACAAGCGCAAGGTCCTGAGTTCGATCCCTGGTACCACATATTACAATGCCAGGCACTGTGGTTCATGCCTGTAATCATAGCACTCAGGAGGCAGAAGCAGGACCAAACACTTGGAAGGCAGAGGCAGGAGATGTGCAGCGAGTCCTGGGCTAGCCTGAATTACATAATGTGTTCAGGGGGGCAGTCTGATCTACAAAGCAAGACCCTGTCTCAAAAAAACAGAAAACAAAAAACCTGGTTTATTTCTGTGCCACCAGTCTTTTTCTTCTCCAGTCTTGGGCTACGTATTTGATCCTTGGTATCTTTCCCATCTTGTTTCCTTTGTAGACCATCTACCATGTCCACTTACCCCATTCTTCCTACATTTTAATATTTAATTTCTACCCATACCTGAAGGTGTAGCTCAGTCTCATCTCTTTACAAAGCTTTTCTGATTACCCCAGATCACTGTTTCTCCTGATCACCTAAATCACTTACTATGTGCAGCTCTTTTGGCCTCAATTTATTATAAATTGCCTAACTTGGGTACTTTCGAATCTTATGTATTTGTGCATATCTCATCTTTATCCATTGTATGTGTGTGCATGTGTTTTGCCTTTGAGAACAGATAGTATATTTGGAGGCCAGTGAATATTTGTTTTTTCTTTCCTGTGCTGAGGATGGAACTGAGGTCCTTCTGTAAGCTCTGTTCTACTGAGCCACATTTCCAGTCCCATTATTTCACTGATTGGGTGAATGATCTTTATTCTCATAAAGATCTTTACTTCTCATAAAGATTCACAAGACTCAAGGTATATCTTTTGTGTTTTGAAGAAATTGTGGTAGACCCTGACTTAAAACTGAGTTCCATTTCAGGAGAAACATCTCAGAGTCATTTATAATCAGTCTAATGTGCTGAGTCTTTTTTTTTTTTTTTTTAGACAGGGTCTCGCTTTGTAGTTCAGGCTGGCCCTCAGCTCACTATGTAGCCCAGGCAAGCCTTGAACTCAGCAATCCTCCTGTCTCTGCCTCCCGAGTGCTGGGAGGACAGTTGTGAGCCACCACGCCCAGCACTGTGGTATGTGGTATTGATTGCTGGTGGGCATGAGTCACCACGCCCAGCATTGTATGTGGTTACCTGGATCGAACTCAAGACCTGGCACTTGAGAGGCAGGCGCCAGAACCACTGAGCTAAATCTCTCCAGCCCTAATGTGCTAAGTCTTAAATAGTACACTCATGAGTCATGCAGTACACCTGTGAAAGTTTGCAGCTCAAATGTTTGTAAGTCGGGACTTACTGTATAATCTTAACCTCATTTCCTCACTTCCTTCCCTGTAAACTCTTCCATCTCTAGTAGTCATCATATGTGAACAGCAGAGTCTCACTTTAGTGTTAGCCCAACAAAACAAAACAAAACTAAGAAAGGAACTTGACTCCTCATATGTAATTGTAGAAAGCCCAATGAGATAGATTCTTTTGTAGTAACATCACTTTAGAGCCATCATTTACTCAATTAGTTGACAGTTAACAAGGTTCATCATACTTCATTCACCCTGTCATACTGAAAAAAGTTATCCAGGTTTAAGTCAAAAATATCTAACTCTTGGGCCGGAGGGTTAGCTCAGTGGTTCCAGCACCTGCCTCACAAGCACAAGGTCCTGAATTTGATCCCTGGTAACCACATACAATGCTGGGCGTGGAGACTCACGCCCACCAACAATTAATACTGCATACCACAGTGCGGAGTGTGGTGGCTCACGCCTGTAATCCCAGCACTCGGGAGGCAGAGGCAGGAGGATTGCTGAGTTTGAGGCTTGCCTGGCCTACATAGTGAGCTCAGGGCCAGCCTGAACTAAAGTGAAACCCTGTCTCAAAAAAAAAAAAAAAATTATCTCTCTTGCCCATTAGAGAAATGCAAATTAAAACAACACTGAGATACCATCTTATTCCAGAAAGAATGGCTATCATCAAGAAGTCAGTAACAGGGCCGGAGGGTTAGCTCAGTGGTTCCGGCGCCTGCCTCACAAGCGCAAGGTCCTGAGTTTGATCCTTGGTAACCACATACAATGCTGGGCGTGGAGACTCACGCCCACCAACAATCAATATCACATACCACATCACAGTGCCAGGTGTGGTGCCTCACGCCTATAATCCCAGCACTTGGGAGGCAGAGACAGGAGGATTGCTGAGTTTGAAGCTTGTCTAGGCTACATAGTGAGCTGAAAGCCAGCCTGAACTACAAAGCAAGACCCTGTCTCAAAAAAAAAAAAAAAAAGAAGAAGTCAGTAACAAATGCTGGCAAGGCTGAAGGGAAGAAGGAATCCTTCTGCATTGCTAGTGGGGATGTAAACAGGTATAACACTATGGAGATCAATATGGAAATTCCTCAAAAAATTAAAACTAGAAATTCCATTTGACCCAGCTATTCCCCTTCTAGGTATCTGCCTGAAAGAGTTAAAGTCATCATATTAGTACTGTACTGTACATCTGTACTCATGTTTATAGCAGCAGACTCATAATAACTGAATCACATACAGCCTGTATGCCTATTAACAGATGAATGAATAAAGAAAATGTGTTATTTGTGCACAGTGGAGTACTACTCTGCCACAACAAAGGGTAAACCTGAAGCAGTAAGACCATCATAATGTACCTCAAGATCATAATGTTAAATGAAATAAATCAGACACACAAGTTTAAATACCATATGATTTCTTTTTTTTTTTTTTTTTTTTTTTTTGAGACAGGGTCTCGCTTTGTAGTTCAGGCTGGCTCTGAGCTCACTATGTAGCCCAGGCAAGCCTGGAACTCAGCAATCCTCCTGTCTCTGCCTCCCGAGTGCTGGGATTACAGGCGTGAGCCACCACGCCCGGCACTGTGGTATGTGGTATTGATTGTTGGTGGGCGTGAGTCTCCACGCCCAGCATTGTATGTGGTTACCGGGGATCAAACTCAGGACCTTGCACTTGCCAGGCAGGCGCCAGAACCACTGAGCCAACCCTCCGGCCCCTCATATGATTTCTTATATGAGAAACTTAAAATACAAATAAAGAGCAAAATAAAAGATACATATTAGAAAGCAGTTTTTTTCAAATGGGAAGGAAAAGAAAAGGTGAAAGAGGAAAAGAGAACACAAAAGCACTGGAAAAAAGAGAATTAAAAAATGGAAATAGAGTTTTTGTAAGCAAAACAAGAATTGGAGGGAGGAGGAAGAAAAAAATGTGTTATGTACATGTACAAACTCACTAGAACTATGTTCATTATGTATCATAAGTATATGATTTTTAATTAAAAAGAGAAAATACTATTTTTAATTAAAAAGAGAAAATACCCAGCTGTGAATCCTAATACTATCATTTACAAGCTTAATAACTTTGGGGAGAATTACTTCACTTTTTATATTCTGGTTACTTCAACTATAAAATATGAAAAATGATAAATAATATTCCTCTAATTTTTATGAGAATGAAATGAAGTTATATAGACAAAAGAATTAGGCTTATAGTAGGTGCTCAATAAGTAATAGTATTCTTTTAAAGAAAAGGTTGTTTATGGGCCAGAGATTTAGCTTATTGTTTCCAGCACCTGCCTAGCAAGCACAAGGTCCCTGGTTTGATCCCCAGTAACCACACACAACAATACCAGGGGCTTGGACTCATGCCTACCAGCAATCAGTACCACACACCAGGCAAGGTGGCTCACCCCTGTAATCCCAGCACTCAGGAGGCAGAGGCAGGAGAATTGCTGAGTTCCAGGCTTGCTTGGGCTACATAGTGAGCTCAGGGCTAGCCTGAACTACAAAGTAAGACCCTGTCTCAAAAAAAAAAAAGTTTATCAGACATAAAAGCTAGAATATTATCCATTCTTTCTTTTGGTATTGAGGATTGAGCAGAGGGCCTTCACATTGAGCTATATCCCTAGCCTTTTATTTTACATGTATTCACTTATTTTTATTTTGAGATAAGGGTCTCAAAAATTGCCCAGGCTAGGGCCAGAGGGTTAGCTCAGTGGTTCCGGCGCCTGCCTCGCAAGCGCAAGGACCTGAGTTCGATCCCCGGTTACCACATATAATGCTGGGCGTGGTGGCTCACGCCTGTAATCCCAGCACTCGGGAGGCAGAGACAGGAGGATTGCTGAGTTCGCGGCGGCTTGCCTGGGCACCATAGTGAGCTCAGGGCCAGCCTGAA
>PVIC010018085.1:0-31977 GCA_004025085.1 Thryonomys swinderianus
AAAAAAAAAAAAAAAATTGAAAAAAAGAAAAAAAAATTACCTTCAGGCTGTATGTATAAGATTTATATGAAATATAGATTAAGTTCTAATTCCTGTTTAGACTTGGGTTTCAACCTCAGGATATTTTGTTGTTACATATTTGCAAATATTCTAGAACCTGAAAAAAATCCATAATATTTCTTGGCCCCAAGCATTTCAGATAAAGAATATTCCAGCTTCCGGTATCTGTAGCTCAGGGGCTGCCTGGCATGCACAAGGTCCCAGATTCGATCTGGAAATCACAAATCACAATACTGGGTGTGGTGACTTAAATTTGTAATTGTAGTCCCAACAGTGGGGAGGCAGAGGCAGGAGTATTTCTGAATTTGAGGATTGCTGAGTTCGAGGCTTGCCTGGGCTACATAGTGAGCTTGGGGCCAGCCTGAACTACAAATTGAAATCCTGTCTTAAAAAAAAAAAATAACGCGGGCAGTGTCAGGTCTCTATGCATTTGGGACTTGCCAGTTCAATCCTGGGAGGTGAACTCTGGCTCTTCTCTGCTGTGTCTTGCGTGCATTGCTTGCATATTACACCACTGCTTCCTGTCTGCATGTGCTTGGTCTCACTTTTGGTTCATGGTTCATGTTTCCTAAAACTGTCCTTGTGGCCATCCCTGTGGTCCTCCTAGACATTTGCAGGTTTGTTTTTTTTTTTTTTTTGAGACAGGGTCTCGATTTGTAGTTCAGGCTGGCCCTGAGCTCACTATGTAGCCCAGGCAAGTCTGGAACTCAGCAGTCCTCCTGCCTCTGCCTCCCAAGTGCTGGGGTTACAGGTGTGAGCCACCACAGCCTGCCACTGTGGTATGTGGTACTGCTTGCTGGTGGATATGATTCGCCACATTTGGTATTGTTGTATGTGGTTACCCGGGATTGAACCAGGGACTTTGTCCTTGCTAGGCAGGAGCCAGAACCACTGAGTTAAATCTCTACCCTCCCCCCTTAAGTTGTTTTATTTTTCTGAGACATTAGAGTCTCTCTCACTTTGTAGTTCAGGCAGGCTCCAAACTCACTATGTAGCCCAGGCAAGCCTCAAATTTGTAGCAATCCTGCCTCCACCTTTCAAGTGTTGGGATTATAGGCGTGGGCCACCTCGAACAATTTGCCCTTGACTTTTTTGATGAATATTTCAGATTATTTAATAGATAGGGCCAAATATCCCTCCAAATAGATAGTACCAGTTTCCTTCCAAATATGACAATGTTTCCAACATTGCTGGTAATGATTATCCTCAATCTTTTCAGTCTCTGCCAAATGATAGATGATAACTTTTTTTTTTTTTGAGACAGGGTCTAGTTTTGTAGTTGAGGCTGGCCCTGAGCTCATTGTGTAGCTCAGGCAAGCCTCGAACTCAGCAATCCTGCTCTGTCTCCCAAATGCTGGGATTATAGGCCTGAGCTACCATGCCTGCATTTGTGGTATGTGGTACTGATTGCTGGTGGGCGTGAGCCACCATGCTCAGTATTTTTGTACGTGGTTACCAGGAATCGAACCAGGGACAAAGCTTGCACTTGCTAGGTAGGTGCTGGAAGTACTGAGCTAAATTTCCAGCCCTAGATGATAAATTTTGTCAGTTAAATTTGTGTTTCTTTAGTCATTAATGAAATTGAGAATGTTTCCCAATCCACTTTTCATTGGATCTCTGTGTCCTTTATTGTTTTAGCCACTTAGTGTGTCCCCTTGCTGCCTCAACAGTAAGAGAAGGAACTTGATGTATAGTTGTGTTCATGGCCGAAGTGGATTCACTTCTCAGATAGCACAGTTACATGCCAGTTCAGAGGTCCACACAGAGGTCTTTTTTTTTTTTTAGACAGGGTCTCGCTTTGTAGTTCAGGCTGGCCCTGAGCTCACTATGTAGCCCAGGCAAGCCTCGAACTCAGCAATCCTCCTGCCTCTGCCTCCCAAGTGCTGGTATTACAGAGTGCTGGGATTACAGTCGTGAGCCACCACGCCCAGCATTGTGGGGTGTGGCGTTGATTGCTGGTAAGCATGAGTCACCACGCCCAACATTGTATGTGGTTACCAGGATGGAATTCAGGACCTTGCACTTGCGAGGCAGGCCCTGGAACCACTGAACTAAATCTCTGTCCCCCACACAGAGGTCTTTAAGGAGCGTACCCTGTGGACCTCCATACAAGTGTTTCTCTCTTCCCCACATCTTATCTCCAATATGTTTTCCTCTCTCAGCAGATTCTCAGAGATGGTGGCCACTGCTTCCTTGAGAGTGTGCAGCGGTGTGTTTCTTGGTAATGAAAAGGCTATCATAATGGGTTAAATCCACAGGGGCTCTGCCCTTCTGTACTTGTATTCCCAGGGAGAAGTATGCTGCTTAATTACTAACAGCACGCTGGGAGAGAGGTGTGGTTGCTAATTGATTAGGGGACAGTCTTTTGCATGGATGGGGAATCCTTGGTGTGATCTTGTTTTTTTCAGGTAAGCAAATAGTTTTGGGCCAGGCAACCTGATTTTAGGGAGATAATTTGGGTAGTGATACCCTTTATTAATCTCCTATCATTAGTGACACTTCTGTCTTTATTCCCACCCTCTTAGTTCTCCCCTTCCCTCTTCTCTTTTTTTTTTTTTCTCTTTTTTGTTTTTGTAATATACTAGGGATTAACCCAGGGCCTTGCAAAAGCTAATAAGCTAATGCTTTACCACTGAACTATGTTACCAGCCCAGTGTCCTCTAATTTGGTAGTAAGAATTTCTGAATTGTGCTGACTTTCTTTTTGGTACAGGTGGTGAATATTGCTTCTTCTACCCTGCATTCCCTCTGGTGGCACCAGATTCCTTTATTTAATTTGGTTTTTGTTCCTCCTTCTGTCTTGGAATGGTTGAACCCTATTCTGAAATACATTTTTAAGATAGTGTTTAAAAAGCAAACACTCTGCCTTCTTAAAACCACAGAAACTGCTTGTGAAACAGCCATAGGGCAAGCTGCCAAATCCAGATTGTTAAAACCAATCCCTTAATGACAAAATGTCAAACACTGATGTTAAACCTTCATTATGACTGTGGTATGAGGATTTTCTCCATAATAAATTTCAGATGCTGACCTCCCACTTTTGCATTCAGCATGCTTATGTTACCTTACGGTAAATCATGCCAAAGAAGAGTCTTGTGCAGCTAATTTGCAGCCCGTTGTAAGGAAAGGTTTGAAACAAATCCATTCCTCATCTTTTTTTTTTGGTTTGTTTGTTTAAGGAAGTGATTTGAACCCATTTTTTCATCAGCTTTTCCTGTTTTTAAGATCTGAGAACAGGACTTGTGCTCTAATCTATATCCTGAGTTAACGGACTTCTCTTTTGAAGTGGCACAAAATCTTCTGTTTGTCTAGAGAACTTCATTACTTTCCAAGCACTTAGAGGAATGAATATTCATTTCTCCCTGTTACCTTCCTAAAGAATGCTGAAAAGGCTAGATGCTGATGGGTAGGCATAAACTTAAATACTGCTGATAACAAGGTGAACTGAGCTCTAGCACTGGTTGGATGGGAATTAAGTAAGGAATGAGATCAGGCTCCATAACCAATAGTTGGGAAGGAAGGAAAACTATGTAAATATGATTCCCTAGTCACAGCCAGCTTTGCGATAGGGCTGTCATGGTGAACCTATGGCACGCATGCCACAGCTGGCTGTTTGATAGCATTGAAAGCAGACCGAATGTCCTGAGCAACTTCTTTTTTTTTTTTTTTTTTTTTTTTTTTTTTTTTTTTTTTTTTTTTTTTTTTTTTTTTTTTTTTTGAGGCAGTCTTACTTTGTAGTTCAGGCTGGCACTGACTGACCTCTCTATGTAGCCCAGGCTAGCCTCGAACTCATAGCAATCCTCCTGCCCTTGCCTCCCAAGTGCTGGGATTACAGACATGAGCTGCCATGCCTAGCTTTTTGGTATGTGGTACCCAGGATCAAATTTGGGACCTCGCGCTTGCAAGGCAGGCGCTGGCACCACCGAACTGAATCCCCAGCCTCCTGAGCAACTTCTTTGATACTGTATGTTTTAAGCTTTGCTTATATCATCTTTTCTTATATATTGGGCCTGACTTTAGTTTCCAGATGGTAATGAAAGACAAGGAAAGCTGAGGAATTGATTCATTAGTGAGTCCTTCTGATTTGTCTCCTTAGTTCAGCGTCGCATGACTCTCACTATAATCCAGTCAGTATACTAGTGACTCCGTTCTTTGCAAGCTCATGGACTGAACAAAGCCTAGTAGAACTGATGGACCTGCCTGTGAGACCTGGAATCTCCCAGTCTCCCTTAGCCTGTTGCTCGATTACAGAAACTACAAACCACTAATAAATAGGGGTGGTTATACTCCTTTAGTTCCTAGATTTGGTTCTGGGCTAGATTGCAATTTGTGCTTATCTCTCATAATAAATTGTTAACTCCTTTGAAGGCAGGGTTGTTTTATCCTCTACGTATCCCTTCCTCCCTCAGCCTATTAGTGGACTTTGTACAGTCAGCTCTCAATGAATTATTTGTAAAATAAGAAATGGGATAGGGGGCCGGAGGGTTAGCTCAGTGGTTCCGGCGCCTGCCTCGCAAGCGCAAGGTCCTGAGTTCGATCCCCGGTGACCACATACAATGCTGGGCATGGAGACTCATGCCCACCAGCAATCAATACCACATACCACAGTGCCGGGCGTGGTGGCTCATGTCTGTAATCCCAGCACTCGGGAGGCAGAGACAGGAGGATTGCTGAGTTCGAGGCTTGCCTGGACTACATAGTGAGCTCAGAGCCAGCCTGAACTACAAAGTGAGACCCTGTCTCAAAAAAAAAAAAAAATGGGATAGGGGTGTGGGTCAGTGATAGAGCATATGCCAAGTACAAACAAGGCCCTGGTTTTAGCCTCTAGTGTCTTACAAAATTAAAAATTTGTAACTACCCTCAGGGAAATGTGTCCATATTAGTTTATAAACTAGACATCTGTCTCTACTCAGATCTTTGGCCACTTAAATCACAAATCATAATCTATCTTAATCAGGTACAATCATCACTAAAATAGAAGAACTACTAATATCACAAAAACAAAACAACACAAAATTGGGCTGGGGATTAAGTTCAGTGACACTGTGACTGCCTCAAAAGTGAATGGTCCTGAATTCAATACCTGGTACCGGGGAGAAAAAACCCAAAAAACTCCTTTTTGAGGATGAGAGAGAAGGTTTATACTATCACTGGATTAAGAACACAGAGAGGGGCCGGAGGATTAGCTCAGTGGTTCTGGTGCCTGCCTCTCAAGCGCAAGGTCCTGAGTTCGATCCCTGGTGACCACATACAATGGAGACACGCCCACCAACAATCAACACCGCATACCACAATGCCGGACTTGGTGGCTCACGCCTGTAATCCCAGCACTCAGGAGGCAGAGACAGGAGGATTGCTGAGTTCGCGGCAGCTTGCCTGGGCACCATAGTGAGCTCAGGGCCAGCCTGAACTACAAAGCGAGACCCTGTCTCAAAAAGCAAAAAAAAAAAAAAAAAAGAACACAGAGAAGAAACCCCTGTTAGGGACCAGCGCCAGAAAGCCATGCCCTGCTGTTTTTGCCTAGTTCTGTTCTTACTAACATTCAGATCTTTGCCTGTGGTATTGCTTCTGACTAACTGGCCTTATCCTCCCCTCATTGTGTTGGGTGAGTAGGTACTTGGAGCATTGAGAATTTTGTCCAGAGTTGGAGACATCATGTGCTCTATGTCAGAAGGCTGCATTTATTTATAGGGGTGAATAGCTCAGGAGCATGGCACAGGAAGAACTGATTTCACACCAGCTTAGCACCTGGTGATGGCAAGGACCCAGATTTTTCTTTGAGGATCTCAACAGAGATCAGTTGCTTCTCTCCTGTCTAAGTACTATCCAGGCCAACCCTGCTTAGTTTCCAAGATCAGATGAGATTGGGATGTTCTTAGTGATGTGTTTATAAGCCAGTTGTTTTTCTGAATGGACCGAGGGGTATGGAAGGCTTGGGTCAGGTTGTCCCTGACTTCTGTAAGATGAGAATGTGAGAAAGGTGACTCTTTTCTCCTTTTTTGATTGACTTACAGTATGAAAGCTGCATCTAACTTTTGCATCTCTTTTTCATCTCTCGTTTTTGAACCCACGAAGAAGGTATCAGCTGGGTAGGTGGTGGAAATGAGAACCAGTTAGACTGGTCTGCTCCCCCCCCCCCCGAAACTGCTGCTTGCTGGGCTTTGCCAAATCAGTTTCTCCTCAGAGATTACCTACTCATGGCAGCCAGACAGCTTCCCACCCAGGAGCCCCAGAGGAGTTGAAGTGCTGTGGGAATCACGCGGGTGGGGGCAGGTGTTAGGCACTAGGTGTGCCACTTACCCCACCAGGGGCTTTGCTTACTCTGCTGTTCATGGGAATCCTGCAGAGCTCTGGGGCCTCCAGGAAAGAGAATGTGTCATGGGGTCTTCCCTTGCACCTTGTGGCTATACTTCTGGTATTTGGAGAGGCTAGAAGAGGTAAAGAGCTTGTAAATAGAAGTAAATCAAGTTTAGGGAAGAAATCGGATATGACGGCACAGTAATTCCAGTACTTGGGAGGCTGAGACAGAAAGATGGCTTTGAGTTTGAGGTCAACCTGGGCTTACATAATGAGCTCACAGCCAGCTTGAAACGGATAGTGAGACTGACTCAACAAAAAGGGGGGCACCTTGTCAAGTTTCTAAGGGTTGCTGCTGTTCAGTACTTTAACTTCTGGAGCTGTCACTTGATTTAACCTAAATTTTTTCAGTCCTAGGCAAAAGAGGCTTTCTAGTATGTGAGCCTAGTGTCCAAAGCAATGTTTACTTACACAGCCGGAATTTTAGTCAGGTTGAGCTGATGTAACTAAGGTCAGGAAGTGGTCTTCAGAACCTGCAGCCCGAGTTCACTTCCTGCTGTGGTCTCAGGGACAGGCCAGAAGGCTTGTGAACACAAATGTACTGAGAGCTCTCACATACACATAGGACAGACCCTCAGAGCTCCTCCTCTCAGGCCCTGCATTTTACAAGTGTGGAAACATAGGTCCCAAGAGGGTGAATAACTTGTTCAAGGTTACATAACTTTTTTTGAGCAGAGATGGATCTAGAATAGATTTCCCTTGGGGTCCTCATCACCCTCACTTCAGCAGGAGCTCTGCTGCTTAGAAGGCCTACGTGCAGACCTCATGGCATGAGGCAGGATAGGAAAGGACAGCTGGGAGATAGCAGGTCCCAGCTTCACACACCAGAAATAAGCTCTGAAATCCACAGACTGCATTTATCAAGGTGTCAGAGACTTTAGGGAATGGCCTTAAAACAGTGGACAAGCCAGATGAGGTGGCACATGCTTAGGGAGGTGCTGAGGCAGGAGCTACAGTAGTTCAAGGTTAACCTGAACTGCATAGTGAGACCCTGTTTTGTTATTTATTTATTTGTCTATTTATTTATTTATAACAAGATTTCACTAGTGCAGACTAGCCTGTCACTGTATACTTCAGGCTGTCTGCAGACTCACAGTGATTCTCCTGCCTCTGCATCCCAAATGCTGCAATTACAGGTATGTGTTATCATGCCTAGTGAGACCCTGGTTTTTTGTTTTTTGTTTTTTTGGGGGGAGACAGGGTCTTGCTTTGTAGTTCAGGCTGGCCCTGAGCTCACTATGTAGCCCAGGCAAGCTATAGACTCACAGCAGTCTTGCTCTGCGCCCGCTAAGGGATTATAGGGGTCATGGTGAGGCAAGGTTGTGTTAAGAACTGTTTGATGAGTTACTGTGGTCAGAGGAGGAAGGTCTTGACCTTAGGAGTTCACAAAATGACTTAGGAAAGTGTTTTTGGAGAGTCTCCTAAGCGCTAGGCGCTGTGTCTGGGCACTGAGAACCCAGCCATAACTGACTCGTGGAGATTTCACTAAGGCTGGTTTCAGTCTCACACAGTGGTAAACAAGAAGACAGCCTCCAGTAGTGTGAAGGAAATAAGCGTGGGAGCAGCAGTGGGTCTTGGGGCCTGCGGGGGCCTCCAGGGACCCCTGAAGTGAGCTGGGTGAATGGAGCCAGGAAAGCTTCCCAGAGGAAATGATGTCTGAATTGACACACTAGAAGGAGAAATGGGAGCAGGATGTAAAGAAAGTGTGTGGGGGGCGGGCTGCAGCAAAGACTTAGAGATCTGACTTCTTGACTTTTTGTTTAGGTTTATTGGTTTGTTGCAGTACCAGGGATAAAACTTAGCACCTTGCACTTGCTAAGCAAGCATGATGCCACTGAGCTACATCCCTGGCCCTGTGTACATTTGAAGACAGGTGGCTGGAGCCCAGCTGCAGGCAATGAAGGGGAGCCAGCCAGCCCACAGTGCAATTTTAGAAACAGTCTGAAAACCTTGAGGGTCTAGTTTGGACATACATGTGGATGGGTGGGTGCATACATATATGTATAAATTGTGTGTATGTGTGGTGACAAAGATTATTTAAGGACATGCTTTGAATGTGAAGCCATTGTATCTTGTGTTCTCAGGACTGCATAACCTATCAAGGGAATACTTGACAGGGAATACTTCTGCACGCTGCCAAATGCCATGTGTAGTGTTAGAGGGACGGGTTTTTCAGTGTGCAGGTATGGGAGGAAAATAGGCTGGCCAGGGTTTCAGTCCTGGCAGGGTTGTGTGGCTTGAGCTTTGCAGCAGGGCTGGCTGGGGATACCGGGACCACTTTAGGCCCAAGAGTGAGTATATCCCTTTCTTCATGGGGGAGTGATTCACAGACCATTGCTGCTACCATTACTGTCTTTGAGGAAGCCTGTGAAGGCCAATGGTAACAGTTGGTGAGAAAAAGGAAATGCTTAGTGGCTGTCCCTCTTACAACTCATGACAAACATTTCTGTCACTAAACAGCACCTCTCTGTGGCAGCCTTGGGCTCTGTGCTGTTGAGTGAGGTGCCTCCCTTCCCTGTGGGAGGCTGTCATCTATGGTTTCTGCTCGGCTGTTGGCCATAGACTGGGTTGTAAACACATGCAGCGAGAATCTTCCACCCTTCAGTGAGTGGCACAAGCGTTCACAGTGGCAGACCTTAACTGCCAACATGGTCAAGGTGACTGCACCATGCTACAGCCAGCACCCAGACCACACCAGGAAAGCATGTAACCTAAGGTTGGGATGTGACTGGGGGAGACTTTGCAGGACAGTGTTTCATTGACTGCATAGGCTGTCGCTTGAGGGCTGAGTATGTTCTGTGCTAGACTGGCTTTAGTTTTCTTGCTTTTTCTGCTTTTACCAAAAACCATACGCCTGCCTACCTCCTGTTAAGTTCTAGGACTGACAGGAGTACCTACCATTCAGAGTTCTTGGCAGGAGACCAACCTACTTCTGCCCTGGTTGGTTTTCCCTCTGTCACCAGTTTCTTTGATGTGCAGGTTCCCCAGAGTTCTTTTTCTTTCTTCCTTGTAGTACTAGGGGTTGAACCTGTGGCCTTTTTGCACTAAGTTACAGCCTCAACTTTTTTTTTTTTTGAGACAAAGTTTCACTGAGTTGGTAAAGTGCCCAATTTGGGCTTGAACTTGAAATCTTCTGCCTCAGCATCCCAGAGTGCTGTTATTACAAGTATGGTCACCAGGTCAGCAACCCAGAGTTCTTAACCATCTGGTTGATTTTGTATGGCTACAGACAGGAGTTCCTGCAGCAGGAACATAGCTGCTTCCCTCCCTGGTTCAGTGGTGGAGAGTGAAAGTATAGAATCATGATGTCTCTGCTTCTTCCTCCCCCCATCCTCCTCCCTGTCTCCTGTGATGCCAGGCAAACTGGAGTGACCAGCTCACTCTGCTTTGCATGAGCAGGGACACAGCCTGCCTCACTGCTCTGCGTGACAGCAGCTATCTGGAGGAAGATTAATGGACATGTAAGTATGTGAACTGTAGAGCATATTCTCAACTCAGGCCTCCTCTCTGTTGCAGGTGTGAGCTTATTCTGGTTTTAGAAGAAACAAGGGCTTCTTAGAGAAGATAGTGATCCAGCCAGCTGCCTGCTAGATCTGCCCAAGGTTACCCTGTTCTCTAATATGTTGGGGAGTGGAAAGCATTTCTTCATATCCCTGTGCCTCAAGAAAGCTGGGGGGGGGTAGTGTGGGGAGTTTATTCTTGGAATCACGTGCAGTACAATGTCCCTTTCTCCTCCTAACCCAGGTTCTGTCATACCTAAGTTAGGTCTTTTCATTCCTGACTTACCACCTTCAGTGTTCTTAGCATGGATGTGTCTTTTCTGCCTCAATAGGACTGTGGGGGAGAGTTAGGGAAATTGTTGCTATTCCTTTGCTAGAAACAGGGTATTAGAAAGGGAGTACAGATTGCCAACAGTTGTTCTAGTTCCCCTCTGGTTGGCTAGAGGAGGGGTGCCAACACCTTTAATCTTTTGCCAACCTCTTCTGCAACCCCAAATGGGAATACCCTCTTCCTTTCTCTTTTTTTTTTTTTTTTTTTTTTTGAGAGACAGGGTCTCACTTTGTAGTTCAGGCTGGCCCTGAGCTCACTATGTAGCCCAGGCAAGCTTCGAACTCAGCAATCCTCCTGTCTCTGCCTCCTGAGTGCTGGGATTACAGGCGTGAGCCACCACACCCGTCCCCCCCACCTTTTTGAGACAGGGTTTCGCTTTGTAGTTCAGACTGGCCCTGAGCTCACTCTGTAACCCAGGGAAGCTTTGAACTCAGCAATCCTCCTGCCTCTGCCTCCCGAGTGCTGGGATTACAGGTGTGAGCCACCACGCCTGGCCCTCCCCCCCTTTTTTAATAACAATGATCAAACTCAGGACCTTGCACTTGCCAGGCTGTGCTCCTAAACTACATCTCTGTCCCAGAGGCAAGCATCTGTAGCATGACGTAGCTTTTATAGCCATGATTGCTTTGGGTGAGGCTCACGTGCTCAGCACCTTTCCCTCTTCCTCCTGTGTCTTAAGGCTGCTGACTGTAGTCAGGCTGAGGGCCTGGAATTTAGCTCATGTGGTACCGCATTTGCCTTGGAAGCACAAGAGTCCAAGGTAGATCAGATCCCCAGTACCTCAAAGAAAAAAGAAAAGAAAAACTGCTGGGCGTGGTGGCTCATGCCTGTAATCCCAGCACTCGGGAGGCAGAGGCAGGAGGATTGCTGAGTTCCAGGCTTGCCTGGGCTACAAAGTAAGCTGAGGGCCAGCCTGAACTACAAAGCGAGACCTTGTCTCAAAAAAAAAAAAAAAAAAAGAAAAGAAAAACTAGTCAGGCTGACTGGGTGGTAAGGGTGACCCTGATCTGGTCTCTAAGCTCCCTGTTGCATGGCCCTCTCTGACTGGAATTAGACCTAAACATGTTTGCTTTCTCTCTCACTTTTGACATTGGTTAGGACAAGAAGTGATCACAGGAAGTTCTGTTACGGTAAGGCTTCAGGTTTGAAATTTAGATATCTGAGAAATGAATGCTTTCTTTATTCAAATGAACACTTAGAACAACCTCTCTGGCGTGGGGGCATAGCTCAGTGGTAGGTTTTTATAGTATGGGTGGGGCCCTGGGTTCAAATCCCTAGTACTGCAAAGAAAAGGAAAAAAAGGAAACAGGAAATGCCTTTTCTTTTTAAAAACCTATACATGTATTATTTGGTGGGCTAGAGGCCTTTGGTTGGTTATTCAATTCTGTGCTCTTCAGGGGCCTTATTTTGCCTATTTCGCTACCCTAAAAAAAACCCTAAACTTAACCTTTCATTCAAAGAGCACTGGAAAAATTAAGCAGTGCCTCAAGTTCATTTGATGAGAAGTGGTATTTGGCACAGGCAGCTGATTTGGCATATGGTGAGAGAGTTCTGCTTTATATTTGAGCAAAAATTTCTTGGCAGGAGGTCTGTCTCTATTCTGTGTCCCCAGTGCTTGCCCTGTGCACAGGGTTTGCCCCCTCCCTCCCCCATCCCCTTCCCTGGCAGGTTGTTTTAATCCTTTGCCTATAAACAAGTACAGCAGAAGATAGAGCCCCAGCTAACATGACCTTGGTTATCTCTTCCTGAGTAACCAGCATCAGTATTAAGATGCCACAGTCACTTGAAGGGGAGAGTCCAGGAAGAGGGCTGGGTCTGCCAAGGAAGGTGACACAGGCTGTGTGCAGACTAGGGGAGGAGTATCAGTGCCCACAGAGCAGGCCCCTCAGCTATGAAAAGGTGTTTTCTTCCTTGTTTTTAGTATGCCTAATTCCTAGTTCTGGTGTCATTTATTTTCCCTGTTCTCAGATCCTGTCTGCAAAGGCCCAGGGCACACATCTGTTTTAGGAAACTACCTGAGACAGATACCTGCTAGTTCATGTGGTGTAAAACACAATACTAGGGCCGGAGGGTTAGCTCAGTGGTTCTGGCGCCTGCCTCGCCAGTGCAAGGTCCTGAGTTCGATCCCCAGTAACCATATACAATGCTGGGCGTAGAGACTCACGCCCACCAGCCGTCAATATCACATACCAAAGTGCCGGGCGTGGTGGCTCATGCCTGTAATCCCAGCACTTGGGAGGCAGAGACAGGAGGATTGCTGAGTTCCAGGCTTGCCTGGGCTACATAGTGAGCTCAGGGCCAGCTGAATTATAAAGTGAGAACGCTGTCTCAAAAAAAAAAAAACCCAAAAAACACAATACCCCAAATCCTATCTTTCCAGATAGTGATCCTGTTGTGTTCTGTGAAGAAAAACTGGCAATGGGAGCCTAGGTGCTGTAGAAAGCTACCCAGTCCCTAAGGAGGGACACTCCAGTTGGAAGGGTGTTTGAGGTTTTACCACCCTCCACATAAGTTTCCTTTATCTCATAGTGTAGGGACAGCTAGGGAGCCTTAGGGAGTATGTGAGGACATACTTGGTGTGGCCACACTGCACGTATTTGTATCTGAAGTACTAGTCACATTTCTCACTAGGACTGCTGATATGTGAAATTCCCAGGGCTATATATCTAGGAAGGTGTGGCAAGATTGCTAACATTTTGTGCCTCAGGAGATGTTGTATACTCTGGATTTTCCTCAGGTGGAATGTGTATACAGTGGTACCTTGGTTACAAATTTAATTCTTTCCACGATTCTGGTTGCCAACCAAATTGGACAAAAAGAGAATCAAATTCAATGGTTAGGTTTTTTTTTTTTTTTTTTGAGACAAGGCCTCTCTTTGCAATTCAGTTCAAGCTGGCCTTGAGCTTAATATGTGGCCCAGCCTGGCCTTAAACTCACAGTGATCCTCCTGGCTCAGCCTTCTGATTGCTGGGATTGAAGACATGTTGGCACCACACCCGGTGAATAGATTGAGTGTTGGCCTTATGGGCAAATTTGTTTAGTTCTCATCTAATTAGGTTTGTGACCAGACTAGGAGAAATAATTAAACTCATGAATCAAGGTACCACCATATTTAAATGCTTTTTTTTTTTTTTTTTTGAGACAGGGTCTTGCGTTGTAGTTCAGGGTGGCCTGAGCTCACTATGAAGCCCAGGCAAGCCTCGAACTCAGCAATTCTCCTGTCTCTGCCTCCTGAGTGCTGAGATTACAGGCATGTGCCACCATCCCCACCTGGCACTGTGGTTTGTGGTATTGATTTCTGGTGGGAGTGAGTCACCATACCCAGCACTGTGTGTGGTTACTAGGGATGGAACTCAGGACCATTGCGCTTGTGAGGCAAGCGCCAGAACCACTGAGCCAAATCTCTAGCCCCTTAAATTTTTTTTTTTTTTTTGAGACTGGGTCTCACTCTGTAGTTCAGGCTGGCCCTGAGCTCACTGTGTAGCCCAGGCAAGCGTGAAACTCAGCAATCCTCCTGTCTCTGCCTCCTGAGTGCTGGGATTACAGGTGTAAACCACCATGCCCAGCACTGTGGTATGAGGTATTGATGGCTGGTGGGCGGGAGTCACCACGCCCAGCATTGTATGTGGTTACCAGGATCGAACTCAGGACCTTGCGCTTGCGAGGCAGCAGGTGCCGGAACCACTGAGCTAAATCTCTGGCCCCTTAAATGGTTTTTATAGAGGAAGAATAGAGTGGCCTTTTATGGAAGAGATAAAATAGATACAGAAAGAAAATAAAAAGTATGTATAAAGGGGGTGGGGAGGTGTAGGTAGGTAGGGATATGGGTAAAAATGAGAATTAACTTGTGTCATATACTGGTACAAATTCCCCAATGTTATACGTGATTGTGAGATGTATATAAATTGTACCAATAAAGAATTCAATTAAAAAAATAGTTGAACTCCTGGAGCCTTTTCTGGCTCTGTAAAAAACCCAAATCCACATCTTAGCCGTGCAGAATGAGCAGAATTTAGCCTCTGACTACTGAGCTATCACATGCCATTTGGAGATACAAAGCATTTGTGGTGAGCATTGGATAAAGATGTTGGGCCTTTAGCTGAACATGGTGTAGGCTGGTAATCCCAGCACCGAGAAAGCTGAGGCAGGAGGATTGCCACCAGTTTGAGGCCATCCTAGTCTGTATAATGAGTTCAAGGCTAGCCTGAACTACATAGTGAGACCCTGTATCAAAAAACAAACAAAAGGGCTAGAGGGTTAGCTCAGTGGTTCCGGCGCCTGCCTCGCAAGCCCAAGGTCCTGAGGTCGATCCCCAGTAACCACATACAATACTGTGCGTGGAGACTCACGCCCACCAGCAATCAATACCACATACCACAGTGCAGGGCATGGTGGCTCACGCCTATAATCCCAGCACTCAGGAGGCAGAGACAGGAGGATTGCTGAGTTCCAGGCTTGCCTGGGCTACATGGTGAGCTCAGGGCCAGCCTGAACTACAAAGCAAGACCCTGTCTCAAAAAAAAAAAAAAAAAATTTGGGCTGGACACCTACAGTGGGTTTTTTCTTCAGGGCTGTGTTTGGCCCTCTGTTTTCCCTTGCCTTCTCTGAGAGGTTCAGTGGTGTCCCTGCCTCCTTCAAAATACCCAGCATTCTCTCACCCACAGTCTGTGTAATAGTACATCTAACAAAGCCCCCAAGTGGCCTCCTTCCTTCCAACACTACCCGTTAACTTGTAGTTCTAGTTCCTGAGGGATTCCATTAGCACATGAGCTAATCTGTACCAGAGAGCACTGCCCTCATGTTCCTGTGTTCCTATCATAGGTGTCGAGAGAAGTGGAGGTTTGGGAGCCCCAGTGTCTGCTGCCTGTGGTGCTGCTTGGAGAGCAAAGATTTGTTCCAGGGTCCCAAATTGGAACTCAGTTCATTTTCTTATCCTGAGCAATGGCTTAGCTTTTAAGTACAGTTCATATAATACCACAGATCCAGTGGGGGGCTCATAGTCTAGCCTATTAGAGTCACCATCAATAACATGCTTTTATGGAAAAACAGTTTCTTCAGAAGGTGTTTGTTTTTTGCAGTGCTGGCGATGGAACCTTATGGCCTCACTCGTAGTAGGCAAGTGCTTTATGTACCATGAGCTATTCCCCCATCCTCTGAAAGGAACTGGGGTAACTTGTAGGTTTCTAGCAGATTTGCTTGTGCTCACAGAAGTGTTTTCCTTTGGTCCTATTACCATCTAGCGCACAAGTGAGTTATTCTAGATGCCAGCCTACAAAGATGAAAAGAAGCACCCCTCTTCTATCCAGGGAAGTTGCTGGAGAGCTGCACACTGCTGTGGTGGCTCTGAGGCAGTTGTGCCTGGGGCTTCCTCTCCATATGACTCAACCTGGAGTCTGGTGGCCCCCATCACATGGCTCAGGGACCTCGTCTTCATAGGCTTTGCGGGGGCAGGGGTCGTGGATTGTGAATGATCTGCTGCGGGAACCACAGATAACCGCTTCTGCGTCTCAGTGCTAACAGTCTGGTTGTGCTTTGCTTCTGGAAGGAGCAGCCAGTTGAGTTGTTAGTAGTCACTTAAGTGGAGCAGCCACACTACTGAAAGCTGGCTGAATGGGATGCTTGTGAGGCCAGGATGGCATTAACAGCTTTTGGTGGTTTCTGTTATTTTTTATTTGCTTGTGCTCTGACCTCTGCCCATAGTGACTTCTAGTGCAGGAAACTTTGTTGTGGTGTTTTTTCTGACATCTTTTCCTCCATAGCTCCCTCTGACTTTGAAGGAATAGGAGTCAGTTTTTCCTCTTCCAGGGGAAGATACAGTAGAAAGAGGGACTTATCTTGTTCAGCACCTTCCAGTGGCTGCTTGAATTGGACCAGAGCTAGAAGGTCTATTTCCTTAGCCTAGGGCTTATTGCACTCCTTAGCTTGAAGGCAGTGTAAGGAAACTATATCAGGCCAGAAGGAACAAAGGGTTAAAACTGCAACCAGGTAGAAAGGCAGCTGCATAAATGCTGAACGGTTGTTTTTTTTTTTTTTTTTTTTTTTATTTTTAAGATCTCGTGCTTCTTTTTTACTTTGTCTTGGCAAAAACCCTAGGAGAAGATGGGAGATTCTGGGAGGAGATGATTATGCTGGGTGAGTCAACTGAGCTCCCCAGCTGCCGTTTTTAGTTCCTTCTCTTTGCTGTAGCAGGAGGCAGTTTGAGGAGGTGGGGGCAGGGTGGGAATGCTGCTTTGTGCAACAGGACAGGAGGCAGGTTATATGGGTGAATTTTTGGCCATCTTTTGGTTGACAAGAGTTTAGAATCAACATGTTGATTCAAGCAGGAAATATTAAAGCCGAGTTTTTAGTGTGGCAGATGGTAAATAAATGTCTCTTTCGATCAACCCTCACAAAGAGTCATTGTCACTTCCCAGTCAGCATTTGGAATGGCTCTGGTTGGATTGCATTCTCACAGCAACACAGAGCAGTAGAGGGATTGAAGGTAAAGAGATAGAGCAGAACTGTCTTAAGTGGGAGGCCCTATTGGTTGTCATGGGAGGAGGCCTCGGTTTGATTTTGGGGGAGCTGGAGAGCAGAGGGGTTGGGTCCTGCCAGTCCCTAACTGTGTCTGAATTCTGAGTCTGCCTTCAGTGCCTCTCAGTGACCACTTTCTTTATGTCCTTATGCAAGGGGATGACTGGGACCACTGTCTACTTGGGTGTTGTCTGCTAAGTACATTGATACAGATTATCAGTTTTGGATTCAAGAGACCATCATGAAAACACCCCAACACATTTTGGTTTTTTTTTTGAGACAGGGTCTCATTTTATAGTGCAGACAGGTCCTGAGCTCACTATGTAGCCCAGGCCCGCCTCTAACTCACAGTCCTGACTCTGCCTCCAACGTGCTGGGATTACAGGTGTGAGCTACCACACCCAGCATTGTGATATGTGGTATGGGGGAATCAAACTTGGGACCTTGCGCTTGCCGGACAGATGCTAGAATCTCCTGAGCTAAATCTGTGGCCCCAACACATTTTCTTATTCATTTGTTCATTCACATTTATTCATTGAGTACTTTAAATGCTGTGTTAAGCATTTACTGAGCCATGAATAAAACAGACCAGATTCCCTTCCTTTGATAGGCAGTAACCAGCCAACTTCAAGGGCAGTAAATGTTTTAAAAGAGAAGAAATAGGGCCAGAAGTGTTGATATTTCGTTGGCCTTGTCTCCTAAGGGTCAAGGAAAGGCAACTTTTTTTTTTTTTGAGACAGGGTCTCATTTTGTAGTTCAGGCTGGCCCTGAGCTCACTATGTAGACCAGGCAAGCCTCAAACTCAGCAGTCTTCCTGTCTCTGCCTCCCAAGTGCTGCGATTGCAGGTGTGAGGTACCATGCCCAGCAAGGAAAGGCTATTTAAGGTCAGTAGTTTGTACCTCTTCTATCCCACAAGTACCTTGACATAGGCCAGCCAGGTATAAGCATTAAGCATGTCACTGATCACTCAGCACTTGAAGGAATTAAGATACAGGGACACAAGAAGAAATGAAGAGTACAGGAAGTATGGCATGATAGTCCAGAGAAAAGACTGGCTACTTCTCTCTGAGATGGTGCCTGAAGTTGGGATGAACAAGGTAGAAGAGGGTTTGCTTACCTGGATCACCCAGAAGAAGGCAGAATATGCCAGATGAAGTACTTCTCACATGTGTGCGTGTGTGCATGTATGAGAGAGAGAGAGCTGGTAGCTTTTGCTTTTTTGAGATAGGGTCTCACTGTGTAGTTCAGGCTGGCATTGAACTTGGGGCAACCTTCCTGCATACTGGGCCTATACCGCCACGCCTGGCTCTAGGTAGCTTTCTGTACCACAGTTCCTTATATGGTAGCCAGAGCAGAGGAGGCAGGACCACACCACAGGTTTAACTCCTCATTTGGGCCTTTCCCACCATGCCACATGCAGCTTCTCAGTACACAGCAATAGAACTGCTTGTGGAATCCTCAAGTCCTGAGAATATGCCAAAAACAAACTGCTAGGCAAAGAATTTGAGGTGGGGTGAGGTTAGGAGGCCAAGGCATCTCAGCTGTGCTGGTTGGTATCCCTCCACTCCCCATAATCTTTTTTGAAATGAGCCAAACCTTTGTGCTGCAGGCTGCCTTCTGCCTACCCCCACCAGCCCATCCCCCAGAGACATGGGCTGCTGGCACGCTGGCTCTCCTGTGCTATGGAGGAACTTGCTGGTCTCCATGGTTACAGTAACCCACTGGTATGGGAGGAGCCGAATGAAGTGCAAGGCTGGCAATGTGAGCTTCCCCCAGCCCTTGGCACCATGTGGTACTGGTATGTTGGGTGGTTCTTGTACCTTTTCTGGGAGGAAGGAGTTAAGGAACTAACAAGGAAGGGACGGACCTAGTAAGATGACTTTTTCATTATGCAGAGGGCAGCAGTATGGCCACCCTATTCACATGTGCCTCTTGGCAGGATGGCTTCACAATGGGAAGGAAAGTCCTTTTGCTTAACAGCCCATCCATGAGAAGATTTGTCTTTTCCTTGTTGCAAAAGGGATACCAGGGAGGTGGGAATCAGTTTAGCTATACTTGGATTACAGTGAAGTGCTTAAGAGTTTATAGTTCTCCCCAGGGACCAGAGAAGCCTTTGAGATCAGAAACAAAACTGAAGAGAAAGAATAGAAAACATTACAAGAACATTACTGAGCATCAGGCCCCTTTGTAAAGACATGAGTGCACCTATTTAATCCTGTGGAATGGGTATAGCTAGTATCCTCATGTTCCAAATTAGAGAAGTCGGGTAGTCAACTAATAAGAATCACAAGTGGGACTCTGCCAAGGCTGTCTATCTGCAGAGCCCTGCTGCTCTCACACAGCAGGCATACTATAGAGACCTTCTCTACAGGTCCCCTCTTCTAAGTTTTGGCAGGCGCCAGATCTCACTGAACTTAGCAGCCAGTCCTGACTGCAGAGGCAGGTTCTCACTGAATACTTACTGGAACAGTAGTAGCTGGGAGAGACAGATCAGATGGCATTGAGCAGATTCTTAGGGTTAAGGTAGTATTGGACACTCACAGAGCCATGGGTGCTCATAGAATCCACTTCATTTTGATAACTCCAGCATATTGGGACTTCTGAAGAACAGAGATGGAAGAATGCTGTTGCGTGGTGGTTCCAGGCATGAAGGCATGGAGCTGGAAGGCTCTGTTCTCATGTCTCTCCTTCTCAGTCCTGGGTTCCTGCTCTTCACAGGCAGGCTCCAGGTGCACTGTGGGGCTTTCAGACCTGCAGGCTCTCTTGACCTGGTTGCATCAGTGATCTTCCTGTCTTAGGGTAAGGATTGCAGCCAAGAGGTCTAAAGGGAAGTCAGGCACCTTGTGATTCACTTAAGTTGTAGGCTCTGCTGGTGTCCTTTGTCCAGGAGGTAGCTGCCCTAGCTGAAAAAGGGAGCAGCCTTTGGACTCCTTATTCATCCCCAGCTTCACTGCTCCAACTGGATATTAAAGGAATGTAGGTATTTCTTAGTTGTAGCTATCCCAGTTAATTTGGGGGATCTCCACCACTAAATGCTGACCACAGTTTTTCAAGTTCTCCCGTGGAGAGAACACTTCTCTGGTTTATTGACCCTTGGGAGTTGCTTAGGATCAAAGGACCCAGGAAAGCTCCTGGAGACAGTGAAGGAGAGTGATTTAAACAACTGGAGATTTGCGGGGTGTGTTGGTTCAGGCCTGTAATTGCAGCCTTCTGGGAGGCTGAAGCAAGAGGATCACACATTTAAATCCACCTGGGCAATTAAGCAACTTAGTGAAACCCTGTATCAAGATAAAAGTAATCAAAAAGAAAATAGAATAGAAATTTTATTAATTGGTTAATTGATTGATTGCAGTGCTGGGGATCGAACTTGGGCCCTTGTGCATCCAAGATTGGTGTGGTACCATTTGAGCTAAATTCCCAGCCCAGAATAGAAAAAATGTAAGGGCTAAGGGTGTGGCTTAGTTTAAAGTCCCTGAGTTTAATCACCAGAATCCCCCCCACCCCACCCCCCCGCTAAAAAAGATTTGCCACAGCATATACCTTTTCCTCGGAGTCCTACCCAACTTAGTCCTCCCCAGCCTCTCTTAGTTCAGTGTTTGATACTTCCTCAGTTTACAGAACTGTCTCCCACACGCCTTTTGTCAAATTTGGAGAACCTTGGAAGTGGAAAAACAAAGCTCTTTGATCCTGCCTTTTCTTCTGAGTCTGCCAGTTAGTGAAGGGGCAGGCAGTCCCAAACAAGTCCAGCCTCAGAATTCAGAATAAACTATGTTAGGAGCCCCTAGAGAGGGGGCGAAGGAGGAGGGGTTCTGTGGGGACAACTTGGATAGGCCCCTAAAGCAGCACTCACCCCTGGCCTCAGTGGCACCTGTCCTTATTGTGGTCCAGGTACCTTCTGAGCCTTCTGTCTGCATCCCCCACCTTCTACCAGTAGGCTATGGAGAAGAAGCCAGGATTTGTATTCCTTTTGGGGAAACTAGAGAAACTTAGGGAAAGGAGTAATAGTAGCAGGTGCTGAAGTTGGGGCAAATACTCTGAGCTCTAGCCTGGGTCTTGCCCAAAGAGGCCACAGAGCCCCGAGAATGTCTTACAACCTCTGAAGGTCAGTTTCTTGATGGAAAGATGGGCACATGCCTATCCAATAGGTCTGAGTAGGGAGGAAATGAAGTGTCAGTGCTGGCCATGCAGTAGGATCAGATTGGTTCTCATGTGGATGCCAGGTATTTCTGGGCCACCTTTGAGTGCCATGGTTGCCTAGGGTTATGTATCTAGGTGCTGCCAGGGCCCAAGAGGAAGCTTTTCCCTTCCCAGGAGAATTAACAGAGTGGCCAGACCCTCTCTGGAGTACTGGAGAGAATAAGTGTATCTGCAGGTCAGAGGATGTGAGCAGGACACAGACCAGTCCATGTCCAGTGGTCTGGAAGTTGAATCTTTTTATTGGGGAGGGATAGCTAACTTCCCTACACTCACCAGCTGGCCAGGTTATGAAGGCCTTGAAGGAAAAGACATGAGGAAGGTTGGGTTTTTTTGTTTTGTTTTATTTTTGGCTTTTTTTGAGTGTCTTGCCGTATCATTCAGGCTGTCCTTGACTCATTGTGTGGCCCAGACTGACCTCAGAGTTGCAGTGATCTTTGTGCCTCAGCCTTCCAAATGCTGGAATTACACGTGTAAGCCACCACACCTGGCACTTGAGTTTGTGTAGAAAATATGTTGTAGAGGTGAGGCAAGGGACTTGGACACTGGTGACTTGGAAATAAATGGGAACCTAAGGGTAGTCTTCAGAGACAGCACTAAAGGAATGACTTAGAAGAGGCATTTGGTTTTTGTGTGTGGAAAGGTGTTTTTTGTGGGATTTTTTTTTTTTTTTTTGGTGGTACCAGGGATCGAACTCAGTCCCTTGTGTGTCCAAGGTTGGTACAGTACCACTTGAGCTAAATCCCCAGCCCTTGTTTTTTGCTTTTGTTTTTGAGCCAGGGTAGCTATGTAGTTCAGGCTGGCCTTATACTCACCATGTGGCCTAGACATCTTGAACTCAGCATCCTTCTGCTTCAACCTCCCAAGTGCTTGGATTACAGGCATGTGCTACCACATGCTCTAGAAGGAGCATTTGGATTGTTCCCACCCTTGAAGACTGAACTAGGGTTATATCTCCTTTTCCACAGTGGTGAAGGGTCTTAATCTAAATTCACAGACCCCCAAAAGTCTGTACAGGGTCTCTGAGCCCTTGGAAATTGTCCTGTGTTTGGTGTCTAGCAGAGTGTGCATTCTTCTATGGTTAAGCACTGCTATTTTAGGAAGAAAGAGGTCCATCTGCCACTGGGCTTGCCTGCTTACACCCTCCCTGCCTGGGTCCTTAGGGAGACTCGCTGGCCCTTGCTAGGACTGCCTTTCCCTCTCCAGGTCAGCACATCTGAGTCACACAGTCTTCGCAGTCATGTTTGAGGCCTTGTTAAATGATCTCCTACCCCGGTCCCACCTGCTGTAGGTGAGATAGGGCTTTATGACAGCCTGGACTGTAGTTAGGCTCTTACTCACCCTCTCCAGCTGTTACCTAGCAGAGGACCTAGGGGAGGGTGGGGTAGCCCACTTCCGGGGACGGAGGGGGTGGGGAGAAGGAAGTTGATCTAAACCCACCTCTTTCTCTGTCTACCTTCCTGCCCTGTCCCACCTTGCTCCTTGTGTACTGTTGTGGAACTGCACGCCCTTCCAGACCACCAAGCTCTGCCTCTTGAGAAGCTGCGGGCTTTGTCCCTGCTGCTCTCCTTGCCAAACCCAGTCTCTCTGCTACTGGTGGTTTCGGTTGCGACACAGTCCAGGTTCCCAGGCAGGAACTGCTCGGCCTGGCTGCTTCATTTCTTTTCACTGAGGAGGTGGTAGAAGGTGTCGCCTGTGCGGTCTGAGTAAGGGTGGCTCACTGAGCCGGCAGCCCCCGCCCTGGGCCTGGCTCTTCCCTTCCCGGCCTCTGTACTTTGCCCTCACTGCCTAACAGGTTCTGCTGTGGGCTCTGCTGAATGGAAGCCGCTGGTAGTCTCTGTCCCTTTCTCCAGCTGGGTATGTGTTCCCTTTTTTGCCCTGGGACAGGGCACTTTTCTGTCCTCTTCTTTTGTCCACTTCAACAGAATCTTTCATGATAGGTAAGTGGAGCTAGACATTAGCATGGGGTAGTGAAACTCAGGGAAGGTCGTCCAGGTGTCAAACAGGTGTTGCCTAGGAAAGGAATACAGGAACATACCAGGAAAGAAGTCTTCCCTTAGTGACCCAGGGCTGTTGGAGGTCATGGAGGTAGGCTGTGAACTGAGGGGATGCCAGGGTCCAAGACTCAGATCCAGGCTGGGACCTGGGGTCAGACAGGCAAGTACCCAAGGGACACTCACTCTTCCTCTAGACCAGAGGAAGTGTGTGCTTATTACCGCTCCCAGCCTGGCCCCTTCCCAGCCCTGAGCAAACTGTAGAACACTCGAGGCTAGCCCTGCATGCAGAGCCCCAGAGCATGGCTTCTCCAGGAAAGAATTGTAGGAGCCTCCAGCATTAAGGCAGGGGGCCCTGCCTACCTGAGTCAGCACTGGGCGTCTTGGGTGGAGGCTGTCTTCCGGGCAGGCCTGGCAAACATGCCTAAGCCAGGTTCTAAGATTCCAGGCGGAAGGCCCCTGGCAGACCCAGTGGATTTACAGCTCTTTTCTCTTACCCTCCATGTCCTGGCTTTTCTCCTGTTGATTGCAGCCTCAGAGCTCTTTTGGCCCTACTTCCAAAGTCGACCTGCTTAGTAACCACCTGAGTCTCCCCTTGGGTTCCCTATTCTGCCTTGAAGAGGGACCCTTTATTATTTCTGAAGCCTGCATGAGAGGTACAGGGTTACTTTAACAAACCTTCTTAGGCCTTGGAGGCCTGCCTAAAGTATGATGTAGCCCAGAGCTTTGGGAATATCTGGGATTGCACATCTGACTTACAGCAGGGAGGCTGGAGGTGGAGAAGAAAGTAGGGCTTTACCCAGATCCTGTTTGTTTTACCCAGAAGGGGAGGTAAGCCTCAGCCTACCATCCTGCTGGTGAGATAAGGGGTTGGAATGAATAGGCCTGGTAGGAACTGTAGAAGGGAAATTCAGAATTCTTTCCATGATAGCAACTCTTCAGCCTTACCTCCTTTTTGTCCTTTAGAGAAACACCAGGGGAGGAAGTTGCCTGCCCTGAGCCTTACCCCAAGAGGCATTATCTGTGAGACTTTTTTTCTAGTCCCTATTTCTCTGCTTCCTCCCCATGGGCTCTCTTCATCCTGACCATATCCCTGCTGTGGGAATCATCTTGCGACCTTGAAGACTCATAATGCGGGTAAGAGAAGGACAGAGTATTTCAAGTCTCAAGAATTGGGTGGTTCTGCTGGGCATGGTGATGTATGACTGTACCTACCACTTGGGAGGCTGAGACAGGAGGATCACTGCGAGTTTGAGTTCAGCCTGGGCTACGTGTTGAGTTCAAGGCCAGCCTGGATTACATAGTGAGACTCCTGTCTCAAAAATAGAGAGTGGTTCAGACATGAAAAGGGAATTGGAGGTTTTGCAACAGGAGTCAAAGAACAGATCCTGGGGTTTGGTGCTTCTTTGGTTCCTCAACAAATGGAACCTCCTTTCTCACTGTGCTTGATACCCAGCTTAGAAGCAGCCTTTCAGAGCTCACCCCATTAGAGTTCCAGGTGCCCCTTTGCCCTTCTACCCAAGGTCTAGCAGCTCTGGAGTTCTTTGAGGAAAGAAAGCAAGCATTTGAACACCTGCTTGTCTCTCAGTGCTGGGTGAAGACTAGCTAGGCTTAGGTGAGCTGTAGGGTACATGAAGAGCTACACACGCGAGAGCCCTGCAGCTGAAATGATAGGACTGGGGAGCTTCGTGAGGACACTGGAGAGGGTGAGGGATTGGTCCAGAGTAAATAGTCCCTGGAAGTCAGGAAGGTGACCAGGGCATCTTCTGGGGTATCAGGAGCCTCTCCTTTCATAGTCTACCACAACGTGTGTAGGGTCTTCTCCCTCCCTGGGGTGGGCGGAGCTTCTGGGTCAGTCAGCTTTAAGAACAGGCTGCTACCACTCTACAGAGGCCCTCCATTGACACCTTGGGAAAGGGGAGAGCTAGAGTCAGGGTATGTGTTCTTTCTACCTGAGAAGCAGGCATCTGTTGAGCCAGCAAGGTTCTTGACAAGAGATTCTAGACACTTGCTTGAATCTTAGCAAATCGTGCTTTTTTTCTGTTTTTTTCTTTTCTTAAGATAGGGTCTTACTCTGGAGTTCAAGCTGGCCTTGCACTCCCTGTACAGTGCCCTCAAACTTAGCAATCCTGGCCTTATCCTCCCAAGTCCTGGGATTATCAGTGTGCACCACCATGCCCAGTTCTCTGGGGTTTTTGAGGTTTCATTTGGAGCCAAAGGAGGCCATGAAAAGATCCTTGCTGGCCGGAGGGTTAGCTCAGTGGTTCCGGCACCTGCCTCGCAAGCGCAAGGTGCTGAGTTCAATCCCCGGAAACCACATACAATGCTGGGCGTGGAGACTCACGCCCACCAGCAATCAATACCACGTACTACAGTGCCGGGCGTGGTGGCTCACGCCTGTAATCCCAGCACTCGGGAGGCAGAGACAGGAGGATTGCTGAGTTCGCGGCGGCTTGCCTGGGTACCATAGTGAGCTCAGGGCCAGCCTGAACTACAAAGCGAGACCCTGTCTCCAAAAAGCAAAAAAAAAAAAAAAAAAAAAAAAGATTCTTGCCTCTGGTCATCTCTCTGTCTGCCAAACTGTCTTCCTGAAACTTTCAAGGCAGCTCTTAAGGGTTCTGGAATAAGGCTGTGGTGCCAGCTTTGTCCCAGTGTGCTAGAGTGATAGTGCTGGGTGTTCTGAGAGAGCTAGGCAGAAATGCAAAGTGGGAGTTAGATGAGGCTCTCTTTTATATTGAGAAATAACTTGGATACCAAGCAAGCCACCTATTTACAATTGGGTGTTCATCGTCATAGTCAATTTTAGAATGCTTTCATTGCCTCAGAAAGAGACTCCATGCACCTTAGTTGTCATCAGATCTCTCTTCAGCCCCGGGTAACCTCTCACCTATATTCTATCTGTGCTATTCTGGGCTTTTCATATAAATGGGATCATACAACATGTAGTCCTTTGTTCACTTAATATTGTCATGATTCTTCCATACTCTTATGTCAGTTCTTCATTTCTTTTTAGTGACAGATCATATTCCACTGTATGGATGTGTTAACAAATGTTTATGTGTTCATCATTAGACAACTGAGTTATCTCTGCTTTTTGGCTATTAAAGATTATGCTGAGCCGGAGATTTAGCTCAGTGGTTCCAATGCCTGCCTAGCAAGCCCAAGGGCCCTGGTTTGATCCCTGGTATCCACATACAACAATACTGGACGTGGTGACTCACACCCACTGGCAATCAGTGCCACTTACCACAGTGCCCGGTGAGCGTGGTGGCTCATGCCTGTTATCCCAGCACTCGGGAGGCAGAGGCAGGAGGATTGCTGAGTTCAAGGCTTGCCTGGGCTACATAGTAAGCTCATGGCCAGCTAGAACTACAAAGTGAGACCCTGTCTCCAAAAAAAAAAAAAAAGATTATGCTGTCGTGAACAATGATGTGCATGTTTTTGTATGGACATGTCTTCATTCCTCTTGTGTATATCTTTAGGAAAGAAGTTGCTTGGGCTGGAGGATTAGCTCAGTGGTTCCAGCGCCTGCCTCGCAAGCGCAAGGTCCTGTGTTCGATCCCCGGAAACCACATACAGTGCTGGGTGTGGAGACTCACGCCCGCCAGCCATCAATACCACATACCACAGTGCCGGGCGTGGTGGCTCACGTCTGTAATCCCAGCACTCAGGAGGCAGAGACAGGAGGATTGTTGAGTTCCAGGCTTGCTTG
Organism: Thryonomys swinderianus; assembly: GCA_004025085.1. NCBI lineage: Eukaryota > Metazoa > Chordata > Mammalia > Rodentia > Thryonomyidae > Thryonomys > Thryonomys swinderianus. The sequence continues at coordinate 26,662 of PVIC010018085.1, forward strand.
GGCCTACATACTGTGCTCAGGGCCCAGCCTGAACTACAAAAGCGAGACCCTGTCTCAAAAAAAAAAAAAAAAAAAGAAGTTGCTTGATCACATTGTCAGTGTTTAGCATTTTGAGGAATGTGCAAGTCTTCATATGTCTATGCTTTTTGTATTATATTTGTGTTCCTGTTCAGAGCTAGTTGTAACTTCTGCTTCCTCATGCCCTTGTGTGAGCTGTGGCGTATCTTAAGGAGAGCAGAACAGGGCAGATTGTAGCATTCCTCATAGTCAACCCTTCTGTACACAGATTCATTAAATATTGACCATAGTCCAGTCCATTTAGGTGCTAGGACGCATTGTGAAAAAAAAAAAGATGTGTGCTGTCTTTTGTAGGCTTCATTCCCACTGTAAGATACAAATTTTAGCTAGCGCTGGTAGCACCTGCTTATAATCCCAACCCTTGGGAGGCTAAGGCAGGAGGTTCACCACAAGTTTGAGGCCAGCCTGGACTCTGTAAAATTCAGAGCTGGCCTGAACTATAGCAAGACCTGTCTCAATGAGTCAGCCACCCAATAAAGTAAAACAAAGCAGAATGTAAAGTGATAAATTATGAGAGTTAACAGAAAGTTTTGGATAGTAAATAGGTGGCTTTGAAGTGATTCTAGCCATGCCGCTCCTGGGACTCTGACATACATTGTCCTTGTACTGTGAAAAGGAAAATATTAGGAGACTGATTCTTCCTCCCAAGGCAGAGGTGCTGCTGGTTCTTTAATGAGAGATTGGTGGTGCCATGATCCTGCTCTGGTCCCAGGCTCTGCTGCCCCCATGACCTTGGTGCTGGACCTTACTGTCTTCTCTCATAGTGAAGATTGGCTGCCTGACCTCCCCTTCTTTTTGCCCCTGTCTTATGATTCTTCGCCTGCTTCCCAGCCAGCTCCTTGGAGTCTCTTCCTGGATCCCATCCTCTTGCATTTTTTGCAGTCAGGGGCAGAGACTCAGGGAACTAGGAGGACAGCATGTAAAGGCACGTCTGTTTCTACCTGCAGCCCACCTTGGGACACCTTGATTCCAAGCCCAGCAGTAAGTCCAACATGCTGCGGGGCCGCAACTCAGCCACCTCTAGTGATGAGCAGCCCCATATTGGCAACTACCGGCTCCTCAAGACCATTGGGAAGGGTAACTTCGCCAAGGTGAAGTTGGCCAGGCACATCCTGACTGCAAAAGAGGTGAGCATTGGGGTTGGGGACTTGGCAGGAACTCTTGCCATGTTGGCATTTTAGCAGGTTGTGGTAAAACTGCTACTGCAATCAACCTCTTGTTTCTGAGACCAGAATTAGCCTGGATAGCGTGCTAAGAACTGTGAGATAAGCTGGATACGGTGGTGCGTATCTGTAGTTCCTGGGATGGGAACTAAGAGAGGAAAAATGGTACAGTATAGAAAGGAAATAGCGAAGTCCTGGGGTTAGCCTTATCAAAATGATCTTGGGCTGTTTTTGTCTTATTTAGGTAGCTGTGAAGATCATTGACAAGACTCAACTGAACTCTTCCAGTCTCCAGAAAGTAAGCACCAGTACCTGCTGTCCTGTTCTCAGCACCTCTCTGGGCTCGATGAACTCCTGAGCCCACCTGGCCATTCCAATGTGCCTACCAGCCCCCAGTGGCTGTGGCTGCACCCACTCTGGTCTCCTTGGGTGGTTTCCTGCCATAGATCCTGGTTCTTCTGAAGTCTCTCTGCCCGCTCCTACCTACATACTCTATCTGTCTGACCTACTTCCTGCGTTTTGTTATCATCTGGCCTTTGGCCAGCCCTGTGCAGAAACACATGTTTATAGCATTACTAGAAACACATGTAAGTAATTCAAAGTCTGGAATGATCCAAGGAAATGGCTTTAGAAGGACAGGAATGAGGAGGCAAGTAACCTGTCACTAGTTCTGTGACAGTTGCCTCTCAAAGTGACTATGGAGAGTGCCAATTTTAAAAGCTAAACTCTAGCTCTGTCTCTTACAAGTGTGCACATTAAGGATAGGTCCTCCCAGTTTTCCTTCTCACTTCTCTCTTGTCCAGATGCCTCAGTCATTGACACCATAATGTATTAGGTAAGGTTGAATTTTGCTTTCCCTTCCTTTTAACAGTAAGAAAATAAAGTCTTTCATAGTGGGTAAAGGATCTCCAAAGTAAGAACACAAACTCTGTGCCCAAGGAACTAAAAAATTTGATAGGAGCAAGAAGAGAAAGGATGACTTTCATTTGCAGAAGTGGGGCAGCCTGCCAGGGACTAGTTGCTGCAGAACTAGAAAGTCTGCCTTTCTCCCCGTCTTGGGCTCCAGCAGTTAGGAAAGAGAGGAGGCTCCTGTGTAGCTCCAAAAAAGCTGTTCTATTCAGGTACAGCAGACTTTTTCGGGTCCTCCTATCACAGCTGACTCTCACTCGTATTTTCTAACAAAGACCTAACTTTGCATCTTGTAACAAATGGAATTTTTTCTTTATAAGAACATTTGAGGGCCAAAGCAGGGCTCATTTAGATGGAATGACACCATCTTTCCCAGTGCCAGGTGCTCCTGGTATTAGAGCAAGTGAGGAGTAAGTTCCCCAGACGTATGATAGCTAGAAACAAGGTGTTCTCTATTTTTCTATTCTTAGGGGTCTTAAATTCAGCGGTGTACTTTTGTAATCCCAGGTACTAACAAGGCTGATTCAGATTTTAAATTCTAAACTAGCCTGGGCAATTTACCAAGATCTTGTCTCAAAATTTAAAAAGGCCCGGGGGAATTTAGCTCAGTGGTTGGGTCATCTGCCTCAGTGGTTCAGGCATTTGCCTGCCAAGCGCAAGGTCCCAAATTCCATTCCTAGTAACCATATACCACAGTGCTGGGTGTGGTGACACGCACCTGTAATCTCAGCAATCAGTACCACATACCACCGTGCAGGGCGTGGTGGTTTACCATTGTAATCCCAGCACTCAGGAGGCAGAGGCAGGAGGATTGCGGTGAGTTCGAGGTCAGCCTGGAATACATAGCAAGACCCTGTCTCAAAAAATAATTTAAAAAGCCTGGGGATATAACTCAGTGATGAGCGCTTGACTAGCACCTCGGGTTCAGTCCCAAGCCAGGGAGGGTGTTTGGTCAAAAAGAGCTTTAATCTTATCACTAGGGTTTCCCCACTTGCAGCATTCTAAGAGGAAGGACAGGAAGGCTACGTTTCACACTGGCTCCAGCCTTGAAGTAGAAGCCAGTGTGCATGGACTGTTTTTAGAGTATCCTGGCCTACCACTGTATTCATAAACCATGTCATTCCCTGCCTCTTTCTTCCTAAGAGGCCAGAAGTTGCCACCAGACATATATAGCTGTTTTTTGTTTGTTTGTTTTACATAAAACATACAGCCATTTTAAACACCTTTTAATACATTTTGTTACCAAGGCCAGTCTAATTATGGCCAAATTACTGCTTAGCAGAGATCACTAAAAGGATGAGCAATGAAGAAACCGTCCCTTTTAGGTTCTAGGTGAGCCCAGAAAACTTTTAATCTCTCCCAGGAGAATGCCACTTCCAGGCCAAGTGGTCACCCTTGGGGCATACCCTGGCCACTGACTAGACCTCATTTCAGTGCTGCTTCCTGTTACTAGCCCTGTAGTGGTCTCACTTTGTAGTTCAGGCTGGCTCTGAGCTCACTATGTAGCCCAGGCAAGCCTCGAACTCAGCAATCCTCCTGTCTCTGCCTCCTGAGTGCTGGGATTACAGGCATGAGCCACCACGCCCGGCACTGTGGTATGTGGTATGTGGTATGCTGGTGGGTGTAAGTCTCCACGCCCAGCGTTGTATGTGGTTACCGGGGATCGAACTCAGGACCTTGCGCTTGCGAGGCAGGTGCTGCAACCACTGAGCTAACCCTCCGGCCCCCAGTTTTTGCTTCTTCATCCACCATAACCATTGGTGAGCTGGGGATGTGACTCTGCTAAAGTGCTTGTCTAGCATACATGAGCTCTGCTTGTTCTGTGTGTGTACTCATTCATACACATAAGCACACACACACACACACATGCACATATGCATGTATAGCCTGGGGAAGGAAGCAATAATCTGGACCTGAACAAGGGAGCTAAGGTTAGACTCCTGAAGATTAGAAAACCAGTGGTTGCTTTTCCTTTCCAGTTCATAAAAGCTCTAGCACATCATTGAAGAAAATCATTCATTTCAACCAAGTATAGTGGTACACACCTGTAATTCCAGTACTCAGCAGTCTGAGGCAGGAGGATCACCTCAAGTTCGAGGCCACCCTGAACTACAGAGTGAGACCCTATTTCAAAAAATGAAAAAAAATTTTTTCACTTTATAAGTTATATCTTGAATTAGGGTTCTACACCCCCTCACCAAAAGAATTAAACCAGAACAACAACAAACCCAGCCAATTTTTCAGGGATAAATTTAGCTCAGTGGTTCTGGGGTCTGCATGGTAAACAAAAGGTCCCAAGTTTGATATTTGGTACCACATACCACAGTACTGGGCATTGTGACTCACACCTGTAATCCCAGCACTCAGGAGGCAGAGTTAGGAGGATTGTTGAGTTCAAGGCTTGCCTGGGCTACATACTGAGCTCAGGGCCAGCCTGAACTACAAAGCAAGACCCTGTCTCAAAAAAACTAAAAGATTAAATTAAAAAAAAATCAGCCAATTCTGTTCTTTGTACAAGTGGTAAGGCCTAGAAGTTACAAAATTCCCACCTGCAGTTCTCTGGCCTCCGCAGAGGGAAGGAGTTCATTTCTGTCATTTTTCTTTATGGAAATGTATGGTTTGGAGCCCCTGATTTTGTTTCACAAAGAGAGCGTGAGTGTGTGGAGGTGGATTTGATTAAAATTGGCATCAGCTATATATAGGAGTGGCTTCTTCTGTCACCATTCTGGAGGCCCAGAGAGAAGGCCTGTACCCCCGGGTAGGCCCTCTGACTTGGGTAAATCAGAAAATGATGGGTACCCCTTCAGATACTGCTCCCACCCCCTCACCAGACCAGCTGGAATATGGTCACTGAGCTGGGCAAGGAGCTCAGATGCTCAATAGGCACGTCCACAGACTTACACTCCCTCCTGTGGAGGCTCCCAAGTGGAGCTTTCTTTTTTTTTTTTTTTTTTTTTTGAGACGACTCGCTTTGTAGTTCAGGCTGGCCCTGAGCTCACTATGTAGCCCAGGCAAGCCTTGAACTCAGCAATCCTCCTGACTCTGCCTCCTGAGTGCTGGGATTACAGGCCTGAGCCACCACGCCTGGCACTGTGGTATGTGGTACTGATTGCTGGTGGGCATGAGTCTCCTTGCCCAGCGTTGTTGTATGTGGTTACTCAGGATC
>PVIC010018086.1:0-32031 GCA_004025085.1 Thryonomys swinderianus
GCCTATGGTTCCAGCACTCAGAAGCTGAGGCAGGAGGACCACAGTTCAAGGTCAGCCTATGGAACTTAGCAAGATTGTCCCAAGAACAAGGGGGTTTAGTTCACTGGCAGAGCACCCTTGGATTTGATCCCCAGTACCAAAAACGAAACAAAACAGAGAAGGCAGAGGCCACATCCCAGACTGATTAAGCCAGACCCACCAGGAATGACACCAGATGTCACAACTGCGTGACACTCCCAGTGATTCCCCCGTGTGGCCAGAATGAGAAGCAACCTGTAGGCTGGCCCACTCCTTTACGTGAGGAGTTTGAGCCCAGAAAGGACGACACCTTCCCACAACCTTGTAGTCGGGGAGCGGGGGGCTGATGCGCTCGGTTTCTGGACACACAGCCATCTCCTGCTGTAATAGCACAGAGAGCGAGAGATAAGTGGGGAAAAACCCCACTTCTCCCTTACTCATTCCGAACCACGAATCCTGCCTCCAAGCCCCTCTGTGTTTCTGGACTGTGTCTGAAAAGCGATGCCAAGGAGACTTTCCGATCACTAGACTGGGTGGTAGGGTGATGTGGTCCGCACTGATGGTGTGTGTGTGGAGAAGCTGGCATTTCATCTCAGTGTGATTCCCCAGGCAGTGCTTTAAATGATTTTGTAAAGTTCACTGTGGTGTGGCACGGAGGCAAAGGGTTGCAGAGAAGTGTGACTGGCACATGCCAGGCAGTGCCACTGAAGACAGTGAAATGGGCAGCTCCCTTGGAAGAGCTCACAGGCTTTCTTTAAGACCTGGAGAGGTGTGTCATCTGCGATAGGTAATCACGACTGTCAATCCGATTATGTGCCCACAAGATGACTGGCACACACTTCTGGATGGTGGAAGATGACTGGCATGTGGGACACTGAGCTCTCGGGGGAGACCTGCCTGGCTCTGGGGACCGTACATGAGGCTGGGAGCCCCAGGGGAAAAAAAGCAAGAGGAGGAGGCCCACCAGCTCAGGGTCTCTGTCTCTCTGTCTCTCTCTTTTGGGTCTCTTTCTCTATTTCTCCCTCCCTGCCTCCCTCCCTCCCTCCCTCCCTCCCCCTCCCTTTCTCCTTCTTCTTCCTCCCCCTCCCTCCCTGTCTGCTTCCTGGCAGCCGTGAGGTGAGCATCTCTCTACACACACTACCTCCGCAATGCTTCTACCTCACTCAGGCCCACAAGCAATGGACCCCGCTGACCATGGACTGAAACCTCTAATACTCTGAGCCAAACTAGACCTTTCTCCTTTAAATTGTTTTTATCAGTTATATATTTTGTGACAGGGATGAAAATCCAGCACCAAAGCTCATTTCTGGTAGGATTATGCTGCTTTCCCACTGTTTCTGGCTGTATGATCTTGGGTTAGTCTCTTGGGCTGTTTCTTTTCAGGAGGGTGTTTGATCTCTCATGGAGGAGGATTAGGTGAGACAATTCCCACAAAGCAAGGAGCTCAGGGACCAGCACTAGGAATCATTCACCTTTCCCCAGCGTGGTGGGGAGGAGTTTCTATCACACAGCACTTCTGACCTGAGAGGCTCCTTTCCTGCTCGTTGGCCCCCTGGGTCTTCCTGGGCAGGTTTCTGGACCTCCAGGACCTCCTCTCTGCTGGCCTCGCCTACCAGAGGCCCTCACCTCCCAACCCACCGCAAATCCTCTCTTTCCTTCCACAGAGCTTTCTTTAGGTCAGACGACATGTGATCCAGGGCGCCCATCCTTTTAGTCTCTGTGTCCCCGGGGGTCCAGTACAGGGCCCAGCATATAGTAGGTGCCTACTACCAGTTTGTGGAAGGAGAGAAAGATAGTCCAGCCTTGAAGTCGCTTGAAAAAGCCCCTCCTGTCCTCTCCTTCCGAGCAAATCCTGCTGCTTGCTCTGGCACTCCAGGGAGCAACCACTGAAGCCTCTCCATACTGTCTCTCACTAGAGTGGAGGACAAGCCAGGGCCTGGGTCCCACACATCACTACGTGCCCACAGTTGGCCCCCAGCTAGCACATGGCAGGTGCTTATTGAAATGAGTGGAACTGAACGCAAGATGAAACAGTGCCCATGAAATGACTTCCGGATTTTTAGGAGTGGCTTTGGGAAAGTAGGCGTGGCTATCCACTTTACCCCACCCACACAGCCCACCCTGCTCATCACTCCAGAGGCAAAAGAGCCAGAACCATAGGATTTGAATCAGGTACCAAGTGGTGGGGTGCAGAGAGGGGACAACTGATCTCCCACAAACTTCAACGAAGGGTATAGAACATGCCCCTATTTTGATAGAACAGGGGAGGCAGGGCCACCTCCCGCCAAAGGTGTGCAGTGGGCCTGGTACCCTGCTCCACCACGGCAGGCAGATCGGTGACAGAGGAGAAGCAGGGACCAGGCCTCTGGCCTGGACAGGTCCTTAGTCTCGATGAACATTCCAGCCTTAAGCCTTTGCTTTGTCCCAGTGGGAGCGGGGGTGAGGGTCTGAGTCCCCGTGCTGCAGTCTTTACCTGTGTTATGTTGCTAGATGCTCACAGAGAGGTCAAAGGGCTGGTAGCCAGGCAGGATTGAACCAGGTGAGCTGATTGTGGTTCTCGAGACCTGATCCTCTCTTTGCTGCTGTCCCTTGGCCCTGCTGTCCCTTGGTCACCTGCCTCCTCTTCCTCCCTCCCTCTCCCCCACTCAGCTCCTGCTTACCCAGCCTCTTGCCTTCCATGCCAACTCAGATGATGGTGTGTCTGCCCAAGGCTACACCCCTGCCCTCTTCAGGAAAGCACCCCTGCCTGTAGAACTCTGCAGGCCAGAAGAAGGATCCCCTGCCTGCCCTTTTCCAAAAACTACTAAACTTTGCCTTCTTTCCATGGTGCCTTCCCTTTCTGGGCAGCTAAGTCTGGCAGCAGAAGCTAACTCTGAGGTTGTAGGACAGACCTAGGGATCGAGTCATGTCACCAGGATCTATTCACACCTTCTAAAATGACCTTCATATGACCTTACATGATGGCCTGAAACTCTCTGAGCCACAGTTTACCAATCTAAATAGGGGGACAGTGATACTAGTGATCAGAATCTCCATGTGGATTTATCAGTGTGTGCAAACGTTTCCCATGCTCTTATCTCCACCCAAGTCCTTGTTCATATCAGTAAGAATGAGCAGAGGAAGATGGGACCAGTGTTACCCACGTATTTCATGGTGGGAGAAACTGAGGCCCAGAGAGCGTGGGTGATGTGCCCGGAGGAATCTGTGCATCGTCTGTGAGACAGTGTGCCAGGGTCCTCGGGGCCCATCCTGACACGGGGGCAGCAGGCTGGGGGCCTCCCCCAGTAGTTGGGAATCTCTGGAGCCCCACAGTACACACACGCAAGCCACGGCATATGTACATTCGCCTTTATTTCTCTCCATGCCAAGAAATACGCAATCACCAGTGCATGTGATGATGCGGTAGGGAGGGGAGTTTCTGCTGCTCTTCGGGAGGCCCAGTGACAAGGTGGGTCAGTGCCCCTGCCAGGGAACCACCCTGTTCATGTCGCTGGATCTGAGACAGAGCTGGGACGCAGGGCCGCCGTCCCTCCTAGCTTCAGCCTGGAGACGCCAAGCTGCCCACGGCTCGGCGTGAAGGGCCTTCCCTGCACTCTTTCGTTAGGGCGGCTCTCCTCCTGCTCAGAGCTCCTCTCAGCCCACACCAGCCTCTGTGGTCATCTGAGCTGTGTCGGTGGCACCACTGGGAAACTCAAGGTGTCTGTACTTGAGCGGAAAAGGGTCCAGCGCAGCTTTCCCGGGAGCTGCCTGCTGGCGGCTTCCCCTGGGCACGGCCCTTGGAGTGTGGAAGAGTGTGCATGTGAGGGGCTGCACGGTGGCCCTGACGCGCCTGTGTGGCTGCAGGCCAGGAGGGCCTGGGACCGAGCAGTACTCAGGAACGCAGGGCCCGCCGGCCCGCCTCGGCCTCGGTTTCACCATGACTATCCCTAAACCACACGATTCTTTTCTTTCTCCTCCAGGGTTGGTTAAGCTGGGCCACAGCCCGGTGGGAGAGCAGCAGGCCATGACAGAGGCCTGGGAGGAGCTGACCCCAGAGAGCTCCTGTCTCCCCTCCCAGTGACATAGGTACTCCCGGCCCTCCCAGCAGATGGGGATATCTCTGCCTTGGCTTCAAAGGCCCCACATGCCAAACCCAAACCTGTGCCTGCTTTGGGAGCAGCAGAGGCTGGAGTTCGTCCCTCTGTCACTGGATTATGACGTAGGGACACTAACCACACAGACTCAGTGCCTGGGCTCTCCGAGCAGGGTCTCAGGACCCAGAGCCCCTCCCCTGTCCAGAGTCTCCGGGAGGGCGGGAGTGGGCCAGCGGCCCTGCAGGGGAGGTACAAGGGTCTGGACGGGCACAGGGGAGATAGGCCTTGCCAACCTCAGGTGCTGTCCCTGTGGCTGGGAACCTCCCCCATCCCCGGCAGCACTCTGGCTGCGGGACAGGGAGTCTGGCACATCCCTCTCCAGGTCTGACCTGGAGCCGAGGGTGTGCGGGAGTGAGTGGCCTGTGGGTAAAGCCTTGCAAGGGAGACTGCTGAGGAGAAGTAAAGATGTAAAGCAGGCAGGAGGCAGGGGGCAGAGCGCCCTGCTCAGAGCTCTCAGGTATCCAGCCCAGTGCCTCCAACATGCAAGTGTTTCCCAAGCCTGGGGCTCCTGCTCTCCAAAGACAGACCCTTCAGCTATGCTCTTCTCTCTATTTTAGGACTCAGGAGCCAAGAAACAACAAGCCCTCATAAAAATACCCTGGCCCACTCCCTCATGCATGTGGTAAATACCCATAACAGCCTGAGGACCCCCGGGAAGTCCCCTAAGCGTGGCCCCAAAGCCACCCGCAGAGAACGCCTTGGCTGTGTGTCAGTGGACAGGGACACAAGGCCAAGCACAGAGCCTCTGATCGGCTGGGCCAGGGCTCTGAAGCCACATCCAAGCGGAAGCGCTCTCCACGGGGACCCCCGAGCCAATGTGCAGAGATTCCTGAGCCTGTGCCCACTTGCCCTTCTAGGAGGCCGGGGAAGAACAGGGGCGCGGGCCTCTTTGCCACTGACTGGGCTGGGTTGGCTCCGATTTTGGGAGCCTCAGTTAGGGCCGCAGGCAGCAGCACAGGTGAAGACCGAGAGCAGACTAGGTGGTCCCGGGAGACACGAGGAGCCCGGCATCCTCGGCACGGCGGCTCTGGGACTGGAAAGTTCGGGAACAGTATCATGCTGTCCCTGCATCTCCCTTCACCCGCACTCCTCTTGGGGCCTCCCCTCTCGTGGAGATGTACCCGAGGCTGCTCCCCTCCCAGGGCACATGCTGAGGGCAGCCTCGCCTGGAGGCTCAGGCGGGGTCCTGGCAGCCATGTGGCACAGAGCATGCGAATGGTCTGTTCTCTCCCCTTCGAGGAAAATACGAAAGGTGAAATCCCACAGCGTTGCTCCTGGTCCGCAGACACGAAGGTCCAGTGACTTCTCCTGTCATGAAGGGCTTGTTTGTGTGGCTGGTTCTTCTCGTTCTGGCAGTTTACGCTGCTTGGTGGGTCCAGGAAATTGTAGGGATGAGAAATAAGCCAGAACAGTGGGGTCAGATGTCACGGCGTGTCCATGAGGTTAACCCAGATCATTCACTGGCTCCACCACAGATTTTTTCCCTCCCTCCCTCCCTCCCTCCCTTCCTTGCTTCCTTCCTTCCTTCCTTCCTTCCTTCCTTCCTTCCTTCCTTCCTTCCTTCCTTCCTTCTTTCCTTCTTTCTTTTGAAAAGTGTGGGTTGACAATGAGATGAATTAGGAGTTGCCTTTCAAGTTTGTGCTTCTAGAGTTGGGGGACAGATGGGCACTTGGCCGTCACCATCGTGTCCTCCCGCGGTGTGCAGGGTGTGTGGCTCCAGAGGTCTCCAGCAGGCCAGCATCTGCCTCTGCTAGCACAGCTTCCTGGTTACTTGTGCTTTGGAACTGCAAAGAAAAGAACAGTAATAACAGGACAGAGCTCAGAACAATGCATTTTCAAGCCCCTGACTTGAGAATTTGGCTTCCGGGAAATGATAATAGGATAATGTACAGGATCAAGGCCCTCTTTGGTCTGGGGCTACAGGTGGAACTGAACCCCTGCCGTTGAGGAAGGCTGGCTCTGGTGATTGGTTGGGAAGTAAACATGTGACTCTACCTGGGCCAATCACAATGGGCCCTAGGACTTGCTATAAGGTTAACAAAGAAGCACGTCTCTTTTTTCTTGATTAGTTCCGGGGCTGATTAAAATGTATGCCACTATTAGGGCCACTGTTAGAGCCGCTAGCTACTGTCTTGCCATCATAGGGAGAGGTCTTGCCTAGGAATGAGGCCAACACACTGGAAAGCAGCACAAGAGAGCAAGCTAGGCTCCTGTCACCAGCGTTTTCTCATCTGGATTCAGCCTTGCCGAAAGCTAACAGTATATGGTAGAATTTCTTATGAAAGCGAAGAAATTCCCTTTGCCATTTTGAGCACAGAAATTGTCACCTGTCATAGCAAGAGTCCAGGCTGAAGTACCAACCAACAATAAAACAAAGGGGATGGGGCATCATAAGGTGATCCTGAGCCTAATCCCCTGGGCTACGGCTCATGCTCTCATTTACACGCACATACATCAGACTCTGCACTACATGGAGTAAACTGAGGGTCAGAGAGCTTATAGAACATGCTGCGATTTCCACAGCAGGAAAGCAGAGGCCCCGGGTCAGGCTGACTGCCAACCTGGACACTCCTCTCTGCTGAGTGGCCCGCACTGGACTCAGGCCTTCTGCCCCAAGTCAGGCTCTGCACGATAGACAAGTGCGCACCACACTTCAACAACTGGACAGGGGCTGCCCTGAAATGCAGATTCCAGTTCAGTGAGATTCGGCATTTGTGACATGCTCCAAGGAGGTGTTCCTGCTGTAGCCCATGGAGTACATTTTAGTTTTTTTGTTTGTTTTGTTTTGTTTTATTTGAGGCAGGGTCTCACTTTGTAGTTCAGGCTGGCCCTGAGCTCACTATGTAGCCCAGGCAAGCCTCGAACTTAGCAAGCCTCCTGTCTCTGCCTCCCAAGTGCTGGGATTACTGGCGTGAGCCACCATGCCTGGCAGCATTTTAGTTTTTTTTTTTGGTTTTGATTTTGTTTTGATATTTGCCTTTTTGAGACAAGGTCTCATTATGTAGTTCAGGCTAGCAGTCAACTCATTAAATAGCTCAGGCTGGCCTCAAATTCATGGCAATCCTCCTGCCTTAGCCTCCGGAATGCTAGGATTATACGCATGTATCACTGCATCTGGCATGGAGCATGTTTTCTTGTAGCAAGCCTTTTAGGGAACAGCCTTAGCTTGATAATGAAGTGAAATGAGAGCCCAGCATGAGTGTGTAGTATAGCTCTGGGCTGGAAACCTCTCAAGTTCACAAAGCTGCGTGGGCTGTGGGAGCCGCTGAGGCCCCTTTGAGGGTTTCTGCTGGGCTAACTTCCCCGGGCCTCCTTCAGGACCTGGCAGAATGCTGCTCCTGACTTGCTGCAGGCGCATGGTCTGCTTCTGTTCTCCACTGGCTGCCTCAGCAAAGGATCCGTGCATTAAGCCCACAGTTTACAAAGCAGAGTCACATCCATTATCTTGAACGATGCTCACAAAACCCTTCCTGTTAGAGGCTTTTCCTGGCACTTGATACGTGAAAAACACTAAGCTCAACCAAACAGCATGCTGGCCCAGGTCCCGGGGCCATCAGAGATGAGGCTAGAGCTCACAGCCTCTCTCACACCTAGGCCGGTGTCCTCTCCTCACCCTCTTCTCTTGTTTTACTGCCTGGCATAAGACAGGTCACATAATCCCCATTCATGTGGTGGCTGCCACATGGGCCACTATTCTGGCGTGAAAAGATAAAGCTTGGCCCCCACCTCCCGCCCTCCCCCGGCGGCTCCCTCTACTCCACGCGCCTGTCCTCACCCAAGAAGTTGATGGCCACAATGATGATGACGATCCCCAGGATGATGAAGCTGATGCTGAGCAGCCGGGCCAGGCGGCCCAGCCTCCGGGCCCCGTCCATGTCCCCGTGCTGCATGCTACTTCGAGACTGCAGAGAGAACAGACCGCAGGAAGTCTGTCCGTCAGCTGTCCAGGCTCCGCTGCTCTTCCGGGTGCTTCCCAGACACCTCCCAGCCCCACTGCTGCCCGCACTCCAGTAGCCTCCTAGAGGAGGGGAGGGCGGGCCCTCTGGAGAAGTGAGGGCCTCTTGGTTCTTGTGGGGACCCTGCCTAAGCCCTCAGAGGCAGGATCCAGCTGGAAATGTCACCAAGCAATGCAGACTGCTTCCTCCAGGAGTCATGGGGCCAGGTGGTGCGAGGGAGACCCAAGGACCAGCAGGCGTGGCCGGCTTGCGGGAGCAGGGAGCAGGCCCTCCGGACCGGCCCGGGGCTCAGTTCTGCAGCCCCTCTGAAGCCTGAAGACAGGCTCTTCCTGCCTCCTTTCCTCGTGAGCCTCCCACGTCCACGAAGAAAACAGAACCACTGTCCTCCCTCCCTCTACTTTCCATCCACGACCACGTCCTCGGTCCACCAATCTCACCTCCTGAATCACACAGGACAGATGAGGGGTCTTGGGTGGGGAAGGCCGGAGCCGGCATCGAGGACTCCTGCTCCGAATATCACTCCTTGGGGAGCTATTTTCTCGGACCTAGTCAATCTGGAGAAACCGAGTGGACAGAGAAGGGATGGAAAGGCCCCAGGAGAGTCTTGGCACCTTAATAGGAGGTGTGTCCAAACATTTGCAAAGGTGGCCTTGGGCCCCTGCTTAGGACAACCAAGGCTCGTCTGCAGCTAGGGCTGGTCCCGTGACCTCAGCCTCCTACTCCAGGATCCACCTGTTCTTTTCGCTCTTCCTGGCCTTGGAGCAGGCCTGGGCAGGATCTGCCCAGCGTGGCTGCTCTCAGGGCCTCGGACCACACATCTGGTTATTTTAGATTCTGACTCTTCGAGGCTCCCGAGGTCAGTCAGGAGATGTTGTTAAGTACTCTGATGATGACAGCGCTGACGACGATGGCGGTGGTGACTTACCCAGCCCTTACTTTGTGCCAGGCAGCTTGCACAAAGCTGCCTCAACAAGCATGCCTGCCGGCAGTGCTGCCCACTTCCGTGATGATGAAACTGAGATTCAGAAATGTGAGAACCCTAGCCCATCCGTTCTGTTCTCCTGGTGCAGCTACCTTCCCCTTCCTGCAGTCCTGTCCTCTTCAGGCCTCAGAATTTTCACCAGCCCACCCCCCCCTACACACACACACAGCCCTGCACAGCCACCTCAGGCTACTTCCAGGACAGCGTGACACCTAATTCAGTCTGCCCCTTGCCTTGTGTGACTCCCCCCACTTGTCCAAACCCCATTTAGTGGTAACAGCCCGGCAATTCACCCTCTAGGCCTCTGCAGTCCCACCTTGCTAATTTACTCACTTATTCTGTGGCGCTGGGCATTGAACACAAGGTCTTGTGCTATCTACACTCCCAGCCCCCGTCTTGTTAATTTGTTTCCCTCTGGTCAGTTCCACTGCTGCCCTCCACTCATAACTCCCTTGGCCCTGCTCTAGTTCCAAGCACCGTTTGCATGGGCGACATGGCAAGAGCCTATGGAGAGTCTTCTGGCTCCTCATTGTTACTCCTCATTCTATTCCCTGAACCCCCATTGCACATCACAGATATTTATATCAAGTACTGTGCTAGGAGCCCAGAGCAATGTGCCAGAGTCCCAGTCTCTGTGCTCACGGACAGCCTGCTGCCTTCGCAGTCACACAAATAAAGGCAGAACTGCCACCGCGGGTAGGGTTACAGAGAGCGATGTGTGGCACCGTGAGCGTTTATGAAAAAGGGGAGGCAGGAAAAGCTTCCTGAATGGAGGATGCTGGAGTTAATGTGAAGGATGCGTAAGAAGGAAATGCATTCTTCCCAAAAGAATTCCAGGTAAATCTCCTGCCTGGCAGATAGGTACATGTTCAATAAATAATTATTGACTGAAGGAGGGAGGAGGAACCAGAGGAAGGCCAGCGCGGCTGGGGTTGACAGAAGACAAGGAGACCACAGATGTGGCCAGGGGAGCCCCGGAAGGAGGGAGTGGCCAGGTGTGACAGCACCTGCCTGTGAGCCCAGCACTCTGGTAGGATGAGGCAGAAGAATCACAAGTGTCCACTAGACACATTGGAAGCCACTGAAACATTTAAGACCAGGGGCAGGTGAATGAAATGGTTGGATGCTGTTTTCTACAAAACCCCTGTGCTGGAGATTTAGCTCAGTGGTTCCGCCACCTGCCTAGCTAGTGGAAGGTCCTGGATTTTATCCCAGTAACCACATACAACACTACTGGGCATGGTGACTCAAACGCCCAACAGTAGTCAGTACCATATACCACAGTGTCGGGGGTGGTGGCTCATGCCTATAATCTCAGCACTTGGGAGGCAGAGGCAGGAAGCCTTGCATGGGCTACATAGTGAGCTCAGGGTCAGCCTGAACTACAAAGCGAGACCCTGTCTCAATAAAATAAATAAAAGCCCCCTCTGGTTGTTGTGCGGGTGCCAGAGGGGAAGCAACAGGGACTATCAGCCAAAAAATGGTAGCTGAGCCAGTCTCAGCTGCCTAGTGCCTTACATGGCTCCCCATTCTCCACAGAACAAAGACTGAACTCCAAGTAGCTGAACAAGTCCTGCTTTAAGTCCTCCGCTCCTCTCTCCCTCGATCTACAGGCCCAGCCAGTCTAAGCTTCCAAGGTTTCATCCCTGACCTCTACGCGCTTCTGCTCCTTCCTACATTCCTGCTGCACCACTACTTCTCATATCCAAATACTTCCCCACTGTTGAAGGTTTGCCCCAGCACCACCTTCCCTGGTGCCAGGGCTCGTGTGTAGATATCCCCTCCAAGCCTCAGCCGGCTGAATTTGGAATGTGCGATGCTGGGACTTAAAGTGAGTAATCACTAAACCACTACATGTGAGTGACTGGCTTGGCCCCGCCGTAATCCCAGGAGTCTGAATGGGATAAAAGGGGAAGAAAGGTGCTGTTAGGTCCCTTGTTGCCTTTGCTGTCCTTTGCTGCCATATGCTGTTGCTCCTCTGCCTTAGAGCCAGCTGATTATGACTGAAATCTCTACAAACTGTGAGCTAATTAAACCTCTTCCCCTCTAACTTTGGGTGGTGGGTATTTTGTGTCAGCGATGAGAGAAAAAGTAACTATGACATCTGGAAAGCCCACGTGATTCCTCTACCTCTGCTGGAATAGTTAACCTTCACATTATTTGAGTTTTTACGTTGTGCCAGGAACTATGGCATAGTTCGCCATCCATTAGGGCACTTAGTCCTCCCAACTGCTGTGAGCAGGGACGGGGCCTGAGCATGGAGTGCCGCGTGGGTGTCGTGAGTGAAGCAACTGGTGGAGAAAGGTCAGGTCACGAAGCCTTGACTATTGCATGAGGAGATCTGGATGTGGTCCTCTAGATGTTGGCGGCCATTGAAAGATTTTAAGTGGGGATGTAACTGGACCTGCGTTTTAGGAAAACCTGTTTGACTGTATGAGCTAGAGAGGTGGGGGTAGGGAGCAGATACTATCAGACCTGAAATAAGTACGGAGCTGGAAAAGCTTAGACTAGGGTCGTTATAAGAAGGTCGAATGGGGTGGGACAGAGACTTGCTGGGATGATTCCTGGGCTTCTGCTTGGGTGAGGAATGCACAGATGTGCCCTCCCTGGAGCCGGAGGGAGCTTGTGCAGTGGTGGACTGTGCATGCAGAACTGTTCCTGTGTCAGGCAGCGTGACCCACGGGAGGCAGCGCAGCACAGAAGGAGAGCAGGAGCCCTGGAGTGAACGAGGTGCAGGTGGGAAGAGAACAGATCCGCAGACACAGCTGTGGGGGTGCTGGTAGGATGGTGCTGGGGAAAAGGAGGCTGTTAGGGCAACTGAAGAGGACAGAGCCTGGGAGATCCTGGCGCCCAGTCCAAGGTGGAGTCAAGGGAAGAAAGGCCCGTGGAGGCTGTTCACACGTGGAGATCAAGCCAGATAAAAAAGAAGCTGTAAAGATGAGGGCACACGGGTGTCCTCGGAGAGGAAGGCTCAGTGTAGTTACGGGGTGGGGGTGGAGTGCTCGAGGAAAGAGCAGGGCGAGCAGGTCCAACAGCTCCTAGAAGTTTAGGGGTAGATGGAAAGAGTAGCTACCATGAGATGAGACCAACAGGGGGCTTCCTCAAGCAGGAGGGAAAAGAGCTAGCAGAGGGAGAAGGCGATGAGACGGAGCAGTGACTGCTGCTCTCCCGTGATGTCCCGGGGCAGCAGAGAGAAGCTGCAGTCTGGATCCCAGCCCAGGACGAACCTCAGAGCTCTCAGAGACAGTGGACCAGTGCCATCCGGTGAGAGGGAAGGGAAGGCAGAGACGGCTTGGGGAGAGAACGGGTAAGCCGATTACCACAGCCGTCCTGGACACAGCAGGGCCCTGGCCGGGATCAGGCATAGCCTCCAGCCCCTTCACAGAGCAGTCCGGTTCTGCAGTGTGACCACCTGGATTCCTCCCCAACCCCAGCATCTGCTGACTGCACAGCCCTGTGAAAGTGGTTTGCCTGTGCTATGTTGTAATTTCCTCATCTGTAAAATTAGCATGCATAAGGTCCAGCCCTGGGTTTAATTCTCAGAACAACAACAACAAAAATATTCTGAAAGCACTTACTTCACTAGGTGCTTATGAGGAAGCATCTTGCACTAGTCTCTTTTTTCTTTTACCACCTTGTCTTTTTTTGTGTGAGTGTGGCTCCGTCATTTTTCTTCTCTAGACTGTAGTAGGCTCCTTAAGGCCAAGAACCGGGCAACCTTCACCTTGCTACCCCTCACATCTAACTTAGTGCTGGACTCCAGTAGGTTATCAGCAAATGTTTGAGGAAAGCAAAAGAAAAGGAGCAAGAAAAAGAAAAACAGTTGAGTCTGTTTTTTAACCACCAAATTTAGCCCATAGAATGTCCAAAGTTAATAAAAGATGAAATAAATGAAGACAGTAGGTCCCCCTAGAAAGATACCTGGAGTCTGGGTTTGGGACCCAACCACTAACTTATGTCACTTCTAGCTCCTTGCATGGCCAGCCCAGGTCACTGAACTCCTGACCTCAATCACAAGACAGCATTAGAGGCAAGAGGGGGAAGCGAGAGAAGCAAGAGGGGGCAACATAAAGGAAGTCTTCAGGGCTTTGTAAGAACTCATATTTATGGGGCTGCCATGACTTATTACCAGACAACTCATCAGCTGTAAGCATGACCTGCAGGGGGACAAGAGCAAGATCTGAGATGGGTTCAGCCTGACTTTCTAGAGTAATAGCTATATGCACAGTAATAAATTCAGCACCATGGAGAGAGGCACACGGGCTTTTGCTTGTGTAGAAGAGCCCGATCCCCCCACCCACCCACACACACACCAGTCCAGTCTGTCTTTTTTTTTTTTTTTTTTTTGAGACAGGGTCCCGTTTTGTAGTTCAGGCTGGCCCTGAGCTCACTATGGAGCCCAGGCAAGCCTTGAACTCAGCAATCCTCCTGCCTCTGCCTCCTGAGTGCTGGGATTACAGGCGTGAGCCACCACGCCCAGCACTGTGGTATGTGGTATTGATAGCTGGTGGGCGTGAGTCTCCACGCCCAGCATTGTATGTGGTTTCCGGGGATCGAACTCAGGACCTTGCGCTTGCGAGGCAGGCGCCGGAACCCCTGAGCTAACCCTCCGGCCCCCCAGTCTGTCTTTTGCCCAGAGCCAGGAGTCCATGCATCTGTCATGCATGTGTCTTTGGGTCTAAGAGAGGCCAATAAAGCTGCAGCTTGCGCCCCTTGTTGAGATTTAGCACGTTTGGTCAATGAGGGGAGAAAAACAAATGTGGAAAAATGGGCTGTGCACATGAGGTGACTACATCAGTTAAATATTTAGGTCACTGCCGGGCATGGTGGCTCACGCCTGTAATCCCAGCACTCAGGAGGCAGAGGCAGGAGGATTGCTGAGTTCGAGGCTTGCCTGGGCTACACAGTGAACTCAGAGCCAGCCTGAACTACAAAGTGAGACCCTGTCTCAAAAAGGAAAAAAAAAAATTTAGGTCACCAAAAATGCCTCAGAAAGGAAGTGTCAAAGCCACCATGTACCTCTGTGGGGCTCCCATGCATTGTAGGCACAACCCACACAGAACAAGCTGCTCCGTGGCCTCCGCCAAGCCACAGAGGCTGGACAACACCCCCAGATGGCATAATGAGGGGTGGGACTTGACTATCCCTAAGTTAAGCCAGAATTGCCCATCCGTGAGGGATTTTTTCCTTTCCTCTTAAATTGCAAAGTTTCATTTAGCACTCATAGTAACAGAAACCACTTCCATTTACTAAACATTTGCTGTGTGCCAGGCTCTGTGGTGGATACTTCACACACATTAGTGCATTTGATCCTCTCGATAGCTCTAGGAGGTAGGTGGTTTTATTGTGTCCATTTTATAGATGAGGGAAATGAGGCTAAGGATGGAGTCAGAGCGGCAGTCATGTGGCTTATCAAGAATAAAGCTAGGATGCAACCCTGTCTGTCTGGTGTGCACCATTTTTGGGCAGCAGGCCCACTGCTGGGGTCTAGCGCCCTCACTGGCAGGAAACTGGGTGGGCTTGCAGGAACATGGAATTTCTAGGCATGACCTGGAAGTAAAATCTGGCTGCCCCAGAGCTCATGGGAAGCCACAGAGCAGAGCCAGGTCTGGACACAGGTGGTCGGTGCACCTCTCACAGAGCCCCTGGCCCAGCAGCAGCCCTGCTCTCAGCAGCGCCCCAACAAAGCCATAGGGGAAGGACATTTCTAGGTCATGAGCCTTCCACTGATGGCCTGCAGGAGGCTTGGGAAGGAGAGAGGAAAGAAAGAAGGAAGTGGAATTTTCCTTTCTCTACACGCAGAGCTGATAAGCTTGGCTTTTCTGGGAAGGTCATACCACCTTTGTCGCCAAGGATCAGAGTGGGACCATGAGAGAACAGTGGATTTGACCTGCCTTTTACCAGCTATGTGACCAGGCAAGGCCCGGCTCCAGAGCTCAGCTGCCTCATCTGTTAAATGGGGTGAATAAACAGGCTTTCAGTCCTGCACAAGTGCGTGCTCTGCTGACAGTGTCCAGCTCCACAGGGGCCACCAGGGCTGCGGGTCTCCCATGCCTGAGGGCCAGGGCTCGACCCTGCACTTGGAAACCACTGGGGCTCACCATGAGGAGTTGGGAAGTGCATCCCTGGGACCCGGGCGTCTGGCTCAGGAGACTGACTGTCTGGCCACGCACTCTGTTCTCCTCCTCCCCGCACACACAGAGCTGAGGGTCCCCAGGGAGCGGGAGTGGCCTTGGAGTTACACTGGCTTCTAGACCAGAGGAAACAGCTGTTTGAGTACATCCAGCAATGCGCCTCCCAACCCCCTGGGTTCCCGAGCAAGCAGGGTAGTGTGATGGGTAGAAGGAGGCTTTCGCTGTAGGCTTGTACCAGTCCTGGGCCTCCCACTTCCAAGCAGGTGGCTTCATGTCTCTGTGCCTCGGTCCACTCAATTGCACATGAGAATAACAACAATAACAGTAGTGGGACCTCATGGTGGTAACAGTCAGGGTTAAATGAGACAGTACACGTTAAGGGTTTGGAACTGTGCCTAACACGTAAGAAGCCCTCAGTGAATATTAGTGATACTACCCCTCGACATGGGGTCCCTAAGTTTCCCTCTTCTGGGCTCCTGATGTTTCTTTTAGACATTCACTCCCACAACTATATTCTACATGTCACCATTGCCCCCCCCCCGCCATCCTCTGAAATCTCAACCCCTGCATCTTTCTCACTCCATTGTGCTTCTAGTACTGACCCGCGACCCCTGCATCTCCTGCAAGGTTATCACCACCTTCTTGGCCTTACTCAGTTCCCATCCAGCCCTCTCTTTCCGCGTGTCATCTCAGTTACTCTTCTCTGACTCTGCTGTGGCGTCTGGCCCTGTTGTCATGGCAACCGTGCCATGCCCACCTTTGGGTTGACCCAGTGCCTGTCCGTGTCCACGAGCCTGCATCCACAGCTGGAGAAGATCACATCCTCCAAGTAGGCTGGTGACAACCCCAGTCCATGGTCTCCAGCCTCAGCACGGCCCACTGGCCTCCGGGTTCGGTCTTGGCCCTCTGCCCTCCACATCTACCACAGGCCCCACCTTGCCTCTGTGGCAGCATGGGAACCGGCGAGCATGCCGCAGTTCCCTTTCCTCTGAGTGTTTCCTCCTGCGTGTGCCCTGAAGTGCTCCCTTCAGAGCCCTCACTCTATCAATTTCCCCCCTCTTTTGTCCAAGGCACCAGAGATCTATGAATGGCCAGCCCGGCTGCTGCTCCTGTCCTCCTTGAGCCTGACCTCTCCACAGGCTTCTTCTACTCCCTCCTTCGGATTCAGTCCTCCTCCTTCCCAGTTTTCCTCCAATATCCTAGAGCCTCCTTTTCCAAGCCCTTTCTGTTCACCTCCCTCTGCCACCTCATACGTGTTGTAGGCCTCAGATCCCCCTTAGGATAGCTCCACTGTCTCCGAGCTGGATGGGCAGTGGCCTGAAGCAGACACGCTTCTGCCCCCTTAGCAATCTTTCCCACAGTGCAGTTGAGTCTTAAAATAGGAACGGACTACATCATGCCTCTGCTTGAAAGTTTTCCGGGCCTCTTCAGAACCACCAAACTAAACCTTAAATTCCTAAAGCAAGTCTTGAGCTGCCTCCCGCTCCCACGGCACTTTTGCACCCCTCTGTCACAACATCTTCGCCATCTACTGCCCAAATACCTAGCACGGGCCTGAGTCCTACAAGAGGCACACTCATTTATGGGCCTTGGGATCCCTACCTCTTAGTACCTCAAACAAGTCAACTACAAAAATAATAATAATATGTGAATGATCAATGTAAACAACTTTTGGAGATTTCTAGAAGCCTCCTCTGCCCCTTCCCATGACCTGGTCCAAGGCTTTTCACATCTGGCCTGTACTTTCACAGAAAACGCCTGGCTTTTTCTCCTCTGCCCTCCTGCTCACCCTACAACAGAAGGACCACCCACAGGAGGTCTGGCCACATTCCTCTTGTTTTTTTTTTTTTTTTTTGAGACAGGGTCTCACTTTGTAGTTCAGGCTGGCCCTGAACTCACTATGGTGCCCAGGCAAGCCACCACGAACTCAGCAATCCTCCTGTCCCTGCCTCCCGAGTGCTGGGATGACAGGCGTGAGCCACCATGTCCGGCATTGTGGTATGCAGTGTTGATTGTTGGTGGGCGTGTCTCCACGCCCAGCATTGTATGTGGTAACTGGGGATTGAACTCAGGACCTTGCGCTTGCGAGGCAGGCACCGGAACCACTGAGCTAATCCTCTGGCCCATGGCCACATTCCTCTTGACTCCAAACCCTGCATGTGCAGGCTGCCATGGGGAGGAGGCTTGAAGACACTATACTAAATGAAAGAAGTCACACACGGGGCCCTATGTAACATGATTCCATTTCTACAAAGTGTCCAGAATAGGCAAATCTATAGGGTCAGAAAGATAAGTCTTGGCTTAGGGCAGGGAGGATCAGGTATGGACAGCAGTAGCTACAGTGTACAGCTTTCTTTTGGAGGTGAGGACCATGTTCTAAGATTGACAGTGGTTAAGTTGGAACTATCTGTAAGTACCCTGTACTGTTTGGGCATTTAAAAAAGAAGAAATATTGTCATTTACAAGAGGACCGATGATGGAACAGGAAGTCACTGTTAGAGAGTCAGGCACAGATGGATGAGGACACATGATCTCACTCGCAAGAAGAGTCTGGAAAGGCTGATCTCATTGAAATTAAGAGCAAAATGGTAGCCACCAGGGGCTGCGGGAGCAGCACCGAGAGGGGTGGGGACAGCTTGATCAGTGGGTGCCGGTTACAGTCAGAGAAGAGCAAGAAGTTCTGGGATTCTCTTGCGAAGCAGGGTGACGACAGACAAGTTTCAGAAAGTTGAAAGGAAGGGATTATGAAGGTTTCCATCGTAAAGAAATGATAGACGTTTGTGGACATAGATGTATCTAAACTGACTTAAAGATTACATAATGTGTACATGTATGGAAACATAATATGGCATCCATTAATGTGTGCAACTTTTATTATCAGTAAAAAATAATTTTTTAGGGACAGGGTATACAGCTCAGTGGCGTCTAGCATTCGTTTGATCCTTAGCACCACAAAAGATAATATTTTTTAAAAGTTACATATTTTAGATGTTACATACATTTAAGTGAGTAATATAGAATATGAATTATATCTCAAAAAGGCTATTTTTTTAGCCGGGCGTGGTGGCTCACGCCTGTAATCCCAGCACTCAGGAGGCAGAGACAGGAGGATTGCTGAATTCGAAGCTTGTCTGGGCGCCATAGTGAGCTCAGAGCCAGCCTGAACTACAAAGCGAGACCCTGTCTCAAAAAAAAAAAAAAAAAAAAAAAAAGGCTATTTTTTAAAGACCCAGAGCTAGGGGTGTAGCTCAGCAGTATAGGGCTCAAGTAGCATGCACAAGCCCCTCCCTGGGTTTCATTCCCAGAATTGCAAAAACAAAAAACCTGCAGTGCGGTGGCTTCCCATCTTTCACTAGGGAGACACTCAGCTGCCACTTAGCTCAGAATAGCACTTAGGAGATGCTGGGTGCTGTTCTTAAGCACTTAGTGTGGGCCATGTCGTTTTACTCTCATGTAATGTCCATCTGATGCAGATGGTTATACCCATTTTGCTGATGGATAAACTGAGAAAGGAAATTTGAGTGACTTGCCCAAGACTGCCTCATTCCTTTGGGGTTACTTGTAGCATAAGCACTTCTTCTAGGATTTTGGAAGGAGCTGTTTACATGTTTCTCCCTGCTGGACTGCAGGCTCCTGGGACTTGGCCATGGTGTCTGGTTTAGTGCTGTATTCCTTGTGCCCAGCGCAACAGCCATCACCCTGACTTAAGAACCTTAAAGCCTCCTAGAAATGGCAGGCGTGGGTTCAGTGTTCCTGCGGCTTGGGGCCAATCTCCCTTTGGCAAACATAGCTCCCACCGCGCCTGTACCCTCCCCTCCCCCGTACCAGAAGACTGATTCTACACACCTCCCGAAATGGCACTGCGGGCTATTGTGTGATTTCCCTCCTCAAAGCCTGTCTACCCTCTGGGGACCTTTTCTGTAAACAAGAGGTTGGCCCTGCCCAGAGCCGCCGGCTGCGCCCCTGGGGTCTGGCTGTGTCCCAGGCGTCCTGAGTACACCAGGCAGCTCGGGAAGTTCTTCAGCAGGCCCCGCCCGGGATCCAGTATTCCTGTCTCCATATTCTCATTCTCTCTTTTCCTCTCTGTCTCTGCCTCATTGAGCCCCAACCCCATCTATACTCAAGGACGTGGCCGGTGTCCCCCGGTGTCCTCACAGGAGGTACTAGATTTATGGGGGTGACGGAGAGCTTCCCTGGGTGCTCTTAGTGAGGCAGACTGAGGTGTGTGAAGACATCCAGGCTTCCTCGGAGCGCAGCCACAGGGACCCCAGCTCCCAGGCTCGGGGACTGACGACTCAGCAAAGGCACCGCTGGGGGGGGGGGGCAGACCGTAGCACCCCACCCCGTTTTCTGGCCCTGACCAGCGTGGGGGCCACAGTGCAGCCTCCCCTGCTCCTAACCTCATTCTAAAGGGCATTGCCCAGGCTATCTCTCACCTCCCTTCACATTTTCGAGGGGTCATTTATAAGTAGTTCTGCCTGCATGGCCTGGGGTGGGGCAGTCCGTCAGAGTGCCACCCAGTGCACATGCCCTTCTGGCAAGGCTGGCCGTGCTCTGGCTCTCATGCTTCACTCGGGCCCCAGCCTCCCCTGCCCTCCAGACATGGTGAGATCTGTGTAACTGCAAGGTCTGGAGAGCTCCAGGGAGAACCCCCGGCCCCGGCGGCCTGTCCTCCTCCCCCACCGCTGCCGCTCTTAGAAACCAGAGCTGGCAGAGTGACCAGGCAGCCGAGTGAGGCCAGACCCCCCTCCTGGGCACACCGGGCTGCAGCCTGTGGGTCCAGAGCTCTGCTCAGCGACAGCTCTCTGAGACAAGCCCACGGTCTTCCCGAAAAGACAGGACTCCCACTTGGCTGATTTTGTGCCCAGCAGAGTTTATCTCCGGGCGGCTCCCCAAGTTCCCAGCCCCGGTAGAGACAAAGTCGAGCTGCAGTGCTCAGGCACAGCGGCGAAAGAGGGGCCCGAAGCAGCTCTCGGCCCCTGGGCCCCCTGGGGAAGCTCTTCCCCACCCGCGCCCCACCAGGGCTCTCTGCACCAGGCCGCCGGTTGGGGCCTGCCTAGGGACACGATGCTGACCCTGCCGGGCCCTGACCCTGAGCAAAGCGCAGCACTTACCATGATAGAAAAGATGAGGGGGATGAGGTTGAGCGGCCACACAGGGCAGAAACAGGAGGCAATGGCCAGCACGAGGTAATCTTTAGGGGCCTCCTGGTCCTGCGCGAAGGAAGTGGTGGCGACGGAGGACGCCCGGCGCGAGCTGGCCCGGGAAGGGGACCCGGACATCGAGGCCTCCCGGTGTGCCTCGGAGATCACCTTGAAGGGCAGACTGTGGCCATTCTGCCCCAAGTCCACAGCCCCGGAGAGGGACCGGGACAGGTTCAGGCCTTTGTCGTCCTTGCCGTCTGCCTTGCTCAGGAGCTTCTCCATCTCAGGCAGGCTCTGCGGTGAGGCAGAGCCCGGCTCTTGGGCCTGGGAAAACTGAGGCTGTGTGGGGTTAGCCATATTGACCTGGGCCTGGGGTCGGGGTGACAGGCTCCAGAGGGCTCTCAGCGCACCATTCCCCAGCCCGGACAAGAGGCCCGGGAGACAGAGGCAGCCGGCAGGGTCCGAGGGGGCTGCGGGAGGCCGGTGGCGTCCGAGGCTGGCCCTGCCGCTGCTCCTGCGGACTCCCAGGAGGACGAAGCCTTCAGCTCCGTGCAAGTTGGAAGCCAACTTTGCTGGCGCTGCTGACAACACAGATGGGCGGGGAAGCGGCAGAGAGCTCCGAGAGCAGGAAGAAGATTGCTTCTCTCAGAGTATGGCTTAGGCAGAGGCAGGGAGGCGGGGTGTGTGTGTGTGTGTGTGTGTGTGTGTGTGTGTGTGTGCGCGCGCACGCACGCACACACACACACACAGCTTCCCTCCCTCTCCACCCTCCTTGGAGAAGTGTCTCTTTTTCAATTCCCTTCTCCCCAGAAAACCATCCCAGCAGCATCCTGCCTCTGCCCCAGCCCAGCACAGCACAGCCCAGAGGGACCTGGGCCAGCCTCTCATTTCCACTGCAGCCCGACTCCTCTGGGCCACGGACTCCAGGTGGGAAACCCCAGTGGGTCACAGAGGGCTGTGCCTTCAGTTGTCTTGGAAACTGAGTCCTCTGCTTCTTTTTTGCTGAGCAGGCTCATGCCTCCTCTTCTGTATTGGAAAACGCTGGGTCCTGGGCCTCTCACAGCCCACCCAGACCTGGACCATCAGCCCCAGAGGTGGCCAGACCAAAGCGTGGCTGCTGGCTGGGGTACAGGGAGGGGAGGGTGAGCACCTGTGTGACCCCTGGAGAATCCAGTGTGGTCTCTGGCTGGGTGCCCAAGCAGCTCACCACAGGGTAGGGAAGGGACCTGCTGGAGAGGCCTGCCCATTTCATGCTCGTCTGGGCCTTTCTGTGGTGCCGAGGAGCAGAGACACAGCAGTGGAGACCTCCATTCAGCAGCTACTCCAGCAGGCGCCAGCTCTGAGAGGACTTAGGTTCTGGCTGCCTGTTCTGATTCTCTCTCTCTCTCTCTCTTTTTTTTTTTTTTTTTTGTTTTGCAGTACCGGGGATTGAACCCAGGCCCCTGTGCGTCCAAGGTTGGCATGGTACCACTTGAGCTAAATCCCCAGCCCTCACTGTCTCCTTATCTTGTTTTACAAGAATGACCTGGAGCCACCAGGGTGTGTGGTGTGGGGTAGGGATTAGAGGGTCACATATAAGATAGGAAACTGGAGCTAGAAGGTTCTCAGAAGTAGTGGAGTAAAACTGAGCTCCAGTAGCGGGAAGAGGCATTCATCTCACACTGTACCCCAGTCGGGTGTCATCAGTAGGGCTAAAGAGGAGCAAAGTCACCTGTGTCTGTGGGAAGAAGTGGTTTTGGGATGTGTATCAAGCTGGCTTCATGAATGCTGTTTCTGGGGCTGACGATGGAGCTCATTGGTAGAGAACTTTCTTTCCAAGTGCAATCCCTGTACCACCAGAGAAAGAAAAAAAGAAAGAGAGAAAAGCAAACAGAAAGAAACAGAGAAAGAGAGGGAGGGGGGATCTCAGGAGGAGACCTCAGGCAGGCTGGTTTTAGTAAAGGCCAGGCCAAACAAAGAGGAAGTATAAAAATCCACAGAGAACTGACCACAGGGAAGGGGCTTTTGGATGAATTTCAGATTTGGTAAATTCAATTGTATTAAATTAAAATTTTTTGCTCAGGGGTCAGGGATGTAGCTCAGTGGCACTGTGCCTATCTGGCAAGTAAAAGGTCCTGAGTTCGACTCCTGGTACAAAAATTTTTTTTGCTGTTTGCAAAATGTCAGCTTGGAAGAGTGCCTCTTCCTCCTCCTGTCATCCCTCTGGGAGGCCCTCACTCGGCCCAGACTAGAAACCCGGCCAGGACGGTGATCTGGGCTCCCTTCTCAGGGACTTCCAGAAACATGTTGATGTCTTTCAAGCCCAAACGCTCCTTCCAAGGGTGGGAAGCTGTGTCCCTGAGCCTGAAATGCCAGGCCCTTGCTCAGCATCCCGCTGCGCAGACTCAGACATTGCAGGGCCTGTGGCTCCCTCGCCCAGGACAGCAGCTGTGAGCCACATGGAGCTACCGAGCATTGAAATGTGGCAAGTCCAAGCAGTACAACACGCACAGACATGGTACCCCAAAAGAGGGGGAAATGTAAAAACTCTCACTCATACTTTTTATATTGATTTCATGTTGAAATGATATTTGGATATATTGAGCTAAATAAAATATTATTTAAATTAAAATTTTTTTTTTGGTACTGGGAATTGAATTCAAGACCCTGTGCTTACCAGACAGGCATGGCACCACTGAGCTACATCCTCGGCCCCTGTTTTTTTTAATAGTTTTGTAATGTGCCTAGTAGAGATTTTCAATTTAAAAATGTGGTTCACGTTATACTTCTATTAGATGTCACCAGCCTAGAGGACAAATTGAGCCAGACATAAAGAGGTCTTTTTGATTAGATAAAAAGAGAAAAGAAAAAGCCAACAAGCCTCCAGAGTGATGGGTGACAGTGAGGGTGCTTGGATGGGCTGAGCTCAGGCTCTTGGGCACAAGCTTTGGGCTGCCAATATAAGATCTGGGCATTCAGTGCCACCTAGTGGACTGGAGGGAATGGGGCAAAGGCTCAGAGTTGGGCTGGGCAGAGAGATGGAGTGGGGTGCAAAGGAAAAGGACCAGAAGGTGTAGGAGCCAGCTGTGCAGGGTCTGCAACTGCCCCAGGCAGATTCCCTTCGGGGTCACATATGGAGCCCCGGGGGCTGCATTCATCCTGAGAAGTGAGGGTAGCCTGCATGGTATTGACTCCACACATATTTTAAAGTTCATTCCAAAGGAGCTGGGCACACAGCTCAGTATTAGAGCACTTGCCTCACATGCCTGAGACCCTGGTTTTTCTCCTCAGCACTACACACACACACACACACACACACACACACACACACACACACACAGAGTCATTCCACAGAAAAATTGGGTTTGAGATTGGAAAGATCTTGGAAACATGGGCAGTTTCCTACAGGAATGGCCCCAATTGCAGGATGGCACTGGACTCCTCGGCCAGCTGCATACTCCTGCATCCTGCCTGAGGCTCTGAGTGGTCAGCCCTGGCCCAGCCAGACAGGCAGATGGCGGTGTGGATGCCACCTGGTGTGGACGCGGGAAGTGTTGGAAGTGATCCTCTCTTGCCCCCCTGCCCCTGCTGGGTGCTGAGCTCCTGGAGGGGCCTGTGGACCCCTGGCTCCCCAGCCCAGGGCCTGGCCCGCATTAAAGCTGGCTGGAGAAACCAGAGAAGGAAAAAACACTAAGTGCCCAGGGTGTGTCCTCACCAAAATCCACCCACCTCTGCCCACCCCCATCCTGTGCACACTAAGTGTGCCCAGCGCTGGGAGAGGGGAGGGTTGCAATTGTTGGAAGGGAAGAGGTAGGTAGGAAGAAATCTCAGCAGGTTTGATACAGAGACTGATTCTTATATGGAAATACACAAATACCCACACATCCATGTAATCATATATAATTTGCATATGTCAAGAAACCTAGGAAAGCATGCACATATGCAGACATGTGCCCTCATTTAGCCCTGATAAAACACTGAAAATAACTTTGTTGCATATACTATAACTTATAAACACTTTCCTGTTCATGAGAGAACTCCTTGTACAACCTTGTAAATAGAGTATGCCTTAACAGCTTCTACTCCGTGAGTGCTTATGTAGGCTGAGGACTATGCTAAATGCTTTGAATGCATTATCTCAGGCTGGGCATGGCAAGGCATACTGGTAATCCCAACACCAGGAGGCTGAGTCAGGAAGATCACCTCGAGCTCAAGGCCCGCCTAGTTTTACATAGTAA
This sequence comes from Thryonomys swinderianus, assembly GCA_004025085.1. Taxonomy (NCBI): domain Eukaryota; kingdom Metazoa; phylum Chordata; class Mammalia; order Rodentia; family Thryonomyidae; genus Thryonomys; species Thryonomys swinderianus. The sequence continues at coordinate 24,585 of PVIC010018086.1, forward strand.
CTTCAAGGCCAGCCTGAACTACATAGTAAGGCCCTGTTTCAAAAACAAACCCAAAAAATGCGTTATTTCATTTATTCTATGCAACAGCTTGTGATGTAATTGCTTCTCTTAATCCATTATATAGATGCAAACAACAAGCTTCAAAGCAGCTCAGTGATGTGCCCAAGATCAATAAGCTAAGAGACGGAAGGACTCACATCCCTCCTGGGAACTGATTTGTCTGCCGAACAACATGTTGCCACCAGTAGGGGGCACCCTTGCTAAGGCTGAAGGTATGGCTGAGTAAGGAGAATCTTTTAGTCCTGGAATTTAGGCAAAAGAACTTGCTTATCGTTTTATCATCTTTCCAGAGAATACGTTTCTTAGGTAAAACAAGGCTAAAGTGGGGGTATGGTGTCACACATCTGTAATCCCAGCATTAAGGAGGCTGAACAAGGGGGGCTACCTCAAGTTCAAAGTTAGCTCAGGCAGCATGGGCTATGTAGTGAGTTCAAGGCCAGTCCAGACATAGCAAACAAACAATGGCTAAAGCACTGTCCAGGCTGGTCTACCACAGATTGTAACGTAAACAAATACATAGTGACAATTTGTGAACATCTCGTAATTGCTAGCAACTGCAAGTTATGATCTATGTTAATGTCACATCGCTCTGAGGGACACCTTATCCAGGTCAAATGAGGAACCAGAAGCTGAGGAAGTAGCTGAGGAGGGGCTAGAGCCCAAGCAGGTCTGGCTCTTTCCTCTCTACTGGCTGCCTATGGCACACTGGGGCTCTGGGGACTAAGTCCCATCCTTTACTCCTGGCTAGACTTGGAGGCAAAGCTTCCCTGCAGTCCATACAACCAACCTCAAGTGTGAAGGTGGAAGCCCTGAGTCCTGTGGCTGTGCTGGAAGTGTTGGGCTGGTGGAAAGCAAAGACATCTTTAATGATAATGGTGTTCCTAGGAACCTTTACTCTCTCCTCTGGGTCTATGCCTATGGGCATCTTTGTGGGAGCACCCTCAGGGCTTCTGTGGTGGCCCTCCATTCTGAGCCAGCTCTGTGTAACCCCCTCTGCTCAGCTGCCATCAGCCCGGCTCTCCAAAGGCCTGAGGCCTCCTGTGACATACCAGGTCCTCAGGCCAGCGAGCAGCACCTGCAGCTCTGGCCTGTCAGCCTGAGCCAGGCCACCCTGCCTCACCGAAAGTGCACCACAGTTCTCCAGCTTTCTCAGGAAGGAGCAGTTCTGTGCCTCCCACTCCCACCCAGCTTTGGCCTGAAGACCTTTCTCCTTCAGACGCGCTCATAATCTTTCCCAGATTCTAGCTCCCGTCACAGGGGCCTCAGCCCCTGCTCCCTGGGAGCTCTGCCTGTCACTGTGGTAAAGCAGGATTTCCTAACCCCCAGTCCTTGGCTGTACCCTCAGCTTCCTTCCCTGACAAAACTCTCCTTTCATGGCAGCCCCTGCTGTGGCTCACTGCAGGCAGGAGCTTCCAGGGAGAGAAGTCTACAGAGGGCCTCCTGGGCCCCGCACCTCTGAAGATAACTTCTTCTCCCACTCAGGGGGGACACAAGGAGGGTTGTGGTCTCTGCATGTCTCTTCCCATTGGGCCCCTGCTTAGCCACTCTTGTCATCTTACCGTGAACCAGCGACCCGGACCTACCTGTGGGTTTTAGGGCCTAGCCCGACTTTCCACGGTAAACCCCAGCCCTTGGGCTCCCCCCACCCCGGGCCACTGGGCCCAGTGAAATTACGGTAGCAGACAGAGGTGGCAGATTTCCTTTTTATTTGGCAGCTTCTGCCTGCCTCTCCCAAGTGAAATTTGGGGCAGAAGCACAGGCAGAGAAAGGGGGACCTACATCGCCATCAGGCCACGGCAAGATGCCTTCTACAGCCCAGCACCAGCTCCAGAAAGCAAGGCTCAGAGGCACAGGAATGCAACGGCCACTTTCCAGAAAGAGTCCAACGTGTCCAAACTTAAAAGCCAAGCAAGATCCTGCTCCGTTCTCAGAGCTGTCAACCCATACAGGCACGGGGAGGTGTGTGGCAGAGCCAAGTCCCTTCCCGCGGCCACAGCAGCCTCCTCTCCCCCTCAGGTCACAGCCCATTCTGTCTTGGTCCTGGTAACCCTCCTTCAACCTCTGTGTGTGCTTGCGGGCCGGGTCAGGAGTGCTGGCATCCCAGCCCAGGGCCGGTGCGCAGGCAGCCCCGCGGCCAGGTAAGTGGGGCGGTTGAGAGCGCCCCCGAACAACGGCGCCAGCTTCCCCCAGAGCCCTGGGCCAAACCCGGAGCCTCCGACAACGCTCGGGGCCGACCCAGGTGCGAGTGCGCGGAGCACGACGCGCAGCGCGGCGCAGACGTCACGAAGGAGCCGGCGGCGTCAGGGTGCGCGAGGCGGGGCCCTGCGGGCGGCGGCGCGGACCGCGGAGGACTGCAGCCCGGGACCCTCGCGCTCCCGCTGCGTGCGGCCTGCCCGTGACACTCCAGGTGGCCGCACGGCCATCGCGGCGCGGGGCTGGCGCGCAAGACGAGCGAGAGCGCGGTGATACGATGGATGGCCCTGCGCAGCGTGGCGATCTTGGAGAGCCGCTTGCCGCCCAGGTCGTGCCGCAGCGCCCGCCGCAGCGCGTTGAAGGCCTCGTTGTAGTCCAGGATGCGCTTGCGCTCTCGCACGTTGGCGGCCATGCGCCGCGCCTTGGAGCGCACCGGCCGGGCGCGCTTGCGGCTCGCTGTCTCCTCTGCCTCGCTCAGCCCGCGGGGAGTGCCGTTCTCCCTCAGTACCCCAAAACCCCTCGCGGCATCCGGACAAGCGCCCCCCAAGTCCTCCACAGAGCCCTCGAGCCCCTTCAGGCCTCTGAGACCTAGGCCTGGTGCTCTACGAAACATGGCCTGATCGTGGTGGGCCCGATGTTTCTGCTGCAGGTCTGCCCTGAGCGTTCGCTCTCTCACGCTGGACAAGCAGCGGCCCTCTCCAGCTGCTGGGCTTTATGGCACCACGTGGCTCCCCGCCCTCCCCATCCATCCGTCTCCCTCCTCCTGCTTTATTACCTACCCCCAGGTTAGGTTGTCGAGGGAGGAACTAAGAGGAAGGAAGCAAGCCAGGAGGGAAGCATGCAGATTCTTGTACACGGGGACCAGCTGGGCAGCCAGGCCACGCCTGGGGCAGCACTCCCATTGCCACTGGGATCTTGCTGTCCTTCACTCCAGAGGCCTCTTGGGTGGCGGGGTTCCATAGGCTCCTACCGCAGTGTGCCAAACGTAGCCTCTGGGTAGGAGGGCCGATCGGCTCACCGATGGATGGTCATGGCAGGTTGATTGCGTTTTAAGAAAATTGAAAGATCTTGTCAAGTCTTGGGGGCAACCACAGAGCAGTCACTGAAGAAAGTATGGTCATGCCAGGAGGATCGATAAAGGAGGCCAGATCGACATCGCAGGGCCTGCGGAGCTCCCTGGGTAAGCTGAGCAGAGCTGGAGGCATCTTGGGATTCAGGGGTGGGGTTCTGACTGCACCCAGCTCCCTAGCTCCCTTTGGCTCCCCTCTGGAGACCTAGCCTGAGTCAGCAGCAGAGGGGCCTCCGTGTGTAGTCCCCATGAGGGCCCTTGGGCAGCCCCATGTGATGACACAGCACTTGTGTCGATGAACACTCCCCATTACTACCACTGAATTTTAAACAAGGTGTCAGAATAAAAACAGAATAAGTCTTAATCCTAGAGCAAGACCTCCGTGGAATTTCAGGCATATGTATATTATTTGGAGCAATAAAGCTAATCTCATTTCCAGCCACAACACAGGTGCCTCCCAACTCCCAGGCCTTATGTGTAGTTCACATCCATCTTGCAAAGGGGTATTACCAAAAACCCCATTACTCCACCTTGTGACTTCATTCACAGAAGTAAAGAAGAGGACATTAGGCGACAAACTATGTATTTATCTGTGATTGTCTTGTTCACTAGCCTGAAAGTGTCTTAAGGATTTCATATCTCCCAGGGTCTGTTCCCCCCAAGGGCTGCAGTATATGTGGAACTTTTTATTTTTTTGGAGATAGGGCCTCCATAGGTAGCCCAGGCCACCTCATACTCTTGGTGATCCTCCCGCCTCAGCCTTTCAAGTCCTGGGATTACAGGCATGCACCACTACCCCCAGTGAATGTAAGTGGAGTTAAACAGCAGCTATAACCTGATGTTCTGTCCTCTGTACTCAGTTTGTTTCCCACTCCCCCACAACACACGTACACACAGTCTCACACACACATACCTCACACAGGATTCTACACAGCTTGTGAGTACAGGTGTTTGGGCACACATGCCTGCGCATCCATCCCAAGTAAGAGGATGTCAGTCTCACTGGGTCTCAGAACAAAAGGCAGGGGTCAGGCCAGAGCTCAGGCATCAGGTTCCTGGGAACCGCAGTCTGTGGCTTCCTCTGTCCACATCTCCACTCGTGTCACTTAGCCCTTGAAGCCACCCTAGACAGAACTGGATCACCTAGAGAGGACAGTTCACCCAGACAGATACTGCAACCTAGGGCCTTACCCGGTCTCTCGGAAACCTGGCCCTTAAAGAGGGGCAGAGTACCTGGGCGGGTGACAGAAGGGCTGGGTGGGAAAGGTAGTATGGGAAGCGGGCAGGAGACCTTTTCCTCCCACTCCCCCGGCCAGTGGCTCCTCCCCATGTGTCCTTGTGGCAGTAGTGTTCCTGTCTCTGCACCTCAGTTCTCTTTTCGTGGAAGATGTCTTTGCTGTGAGAGTTCAGGCAGGACCAGCTATCAAATTTACTGGCCCCAATGCAAAAGGTATGAGGGGCCTTGTTCCAGAGTATCAGAAACGTGGAGAAGGCAGGGGTACAGCATTAGAGCAAATCCAGCATATTCTAATCTACCACGCCCGTGGATCCACAGTGGATCCAGACTCACCTGCATACCTACAAGACTTGATCTATGATAAGAAGAAGTATGTGAGCAAGCCACGAGCATCCCCACCTCCAAGGAAGGGTGGAGGTGACGTATCCACGGAAGCCTTCCTTACCCGGGGGGGCGCAGGGCAGAGAGGAGAACCTGCCGGGGGACGCAGAGGCTGGAGGAAGGTACCCAGGTGATAAGCAGGCTCAGCTGCGTCTAGCACCTTCCTTCCTGCCAGGACTCAGCATCTTAAAACTCACAGTCCATTATGGACAGGATGCTGCTAAGTAATGATTAATTACAACAATAATAAATGTGGGGGAAAGAGGGATAAGAAAAGAATTAAGGTGCAGTGTGTACACGTACCAACTCTCCACCATAAATGTAATCATTATGTACTGCAAACATGGACTATTAAAGTCTTCCCCAAAAAACAATAATAATAGGACGAGTACTGATTTCTATGGTGTGCTTATGACAAGCCAGGCAATGTACTAATTGTTTTTAAATATACATTATCTTAGCCTCACAACAGTCCCATGGAGATGGTCCATTATTATGATACCATTTTACAGACCGGAAACTGAGACTTGGACACAATTTGCCCCAAGTCAGACAGCTGAGCTGTGGTGTTGCCGATTTCCTAAGCCCTCCGGCTGGGCCTGCTTTCTCAGCTTTGGGAATAGGACTCTCCCACCAAGGTCTGTGTCCCCCACCCCACCTGCCCCCCTAGAGCTATTACTGGCCTGGCATCTGTCCTCTGAAATAAAAGCTATTAAGGGAAGCAAATACTTTCAAGCAAGTGTGAAAAAAAAAAAAAAAAGGTTTGCCTGATACAGAGAACATCTGTATGGCTGGGGCAGCACATGGCTAGAGACAAGCAAGAGTGGAGACCAGAAGACAGAAGGCCAGCTGCCTGCTTGCCAGGGGTGAACTGAGCTGCCTGGGGTTTGCTCGACTAACTCTGACCAGCCCTGTTGGGACTGATGGCCACTGGATCCCAGGGAAAGCACCAAACTGACAGGCTGCGCCCACCTCTGATGCCTAACGCAAATGAGCCAGGGTGCAGGGAGCTAGAATCAGCCCTAGGAGACTCAGGATCAGCTTGTGTGCAGGGAGGCGCTGGAGTTGTGCATGGAGTTCAGGTGGCTGGGAGGAGGACTGCAGCCTCGGCTGTCTGCTGACCTTTCCTCCCCTGGGCCTTCCCGCAGGGTCCCTTTAACTCCACGTACAGCTCAGCAGATCGTGTTGTCCTGTGCTTATGCTGCGTCCACTGACAGCCACCTCGAGGTGAGTCCCAGCCCCAGCACGGCCCTGGTGCTCGACAGAGGTGAGGAAATGTGTGCCGAGTGCTGGAGAAATGGTGCTACTCCCGGGGGAAGATGATCACGCAACTGGACATTCCACATGGGTCTGGACAAGCAAGCGCTCTGTTCATGGCCACTGAACACTTACTGGGCACCCTCTAAGTATTGGTACTGTGTGCCCAGAAAACCACAAGCTAATGTATAAACTCAAGTTCGGTCTATGAGGCTTTATACTAAAATAGGTAAGTTGGGTGTGGTGATGCATGATAGAAAATAAAATGGAGGGAGACTCGAGTGTCCTGGAGCAGGCTGTATTGGGGAGGGCTACCTGCCTGCCGGACTACTCTAAAGATAGAGGAGCAGCCAGGGGACAGAGCAGACAGCGATTATGTACAGTCTGAGGGTGGGGACTAGACAGGGGTGGGAGAGCACCATGGAATTTTCTACCTGGTGGGTTCACGTATGAAGGAATGGTGGGGATGTGAAGGAGTTGTGGCAAGACAGGCCTTACGGTAAGAAGGGCAGTGTTTGGCAGGAACTCCGTACTGGCTTTGTTCTGTACCGGCCTGATCTATCAGGGCACTGAAACCCCAGCACTTTCAAGGCAAAACAAGAGAATCAATACAAGTTCAAGGGAAGCCCTGGCTACCTGGTAAATTCAAATCTAGCCTGAACCACATAGTGCAACCCTGCCTAAAAAAAACAATAAATAAAATACAAAGAAATAAACCTGCAGCCAAATAGAAATGTTACCTACCCACCTCAGTCACTTGGGGGAAATTTGAGTTGTTAGTGGTTCAAAGTGCGGCCTTAGTGGTAGTGGCATCAAGTAAAAACTTCCTTTGTTTATGTGCTGGGGATTGAACTCAGAAAAAAAAATTCTTGTTCTCCAGTTGAGAGCTACTGGAGTCGAAATTGGTCCCATGGCAAAGCACTCTGAACATTCAGAAACAAATTCATACCACTCCCTCTCCAAATAACTGTATTTTTCCAGTCTATCTCAGGGGCTATTCAACTTCAACTTGTATAAAAAACAATGCTCAGTTAAATACACAACTGTGGGTTAAAGAAATACCAATTGTTGGGCTGGAAATTTAGCTCAGTGGTTCTGGTGCCTGCCTAGCAAGGTCCCTGGTTCGATCCCCAGTAACCACATACAGCAATTCCACAACCAGCAATCAATCCCACATACCACAGTGCTGGGCTTGGTGGCTCACGCCTGTAATCCTAGCACTCGGGAGGCAGAGGCAGGAGACTTGCTGA